>CM021106.1:519488371-519500647 GCA_007115665.2 Sequoiadendron giganteum | reverse complement strand
CTCTCCCTCTCCCTATCCCTCTCTCCCTCAACTCTAAACCCTCTCTCTCTCCCACTCTCCCTCTCACTCTCTCACTCTTCCACTCTCCCTCTCTCAATCTCTCTCTCTTTATGTCTCTCTCTCTCTCCCTCTCTCCTTCCCACTCTCCTCTCTCTCTCTCTCCCTGGCATGATTGATCATGGACTTGCTGCAACAATAGGCAGCTTTGATCTTTTCGGAGAGGTATGTGACAAATTACAATATTATAGATTGGTTATTCTAAGCATATTTTCTATTGTATGTAGTTTAATCGCTACCTTGATGGTTTGTACAGGTTCTTGTCACTCCAGAATGTCAACATACTACTCTTGTGGAAGACTGTGCCCTGAATGCCTCAAATAGGTAAAGTTTGTAAATTGTCGATCTATTGGACTCTTAAGGAAAATCATCGGTCCAATGCAGCTTAGATTGATTCTACGTATTTGGGTACAAAAGAGGACCATACCTAGCATAAACGTACCCATTCGGATGTGTTGGAATAGTCTGTTTGGTCGTATGAGTTAGAGAATGAAAGTTGCACCACTTTGCAACTTTACACTGATTGCATTTGGCAACTTTTCCCTCAACTGAAAACTCATCACCACGGGAAAATGCCTTCAAGATAGCAAAAACCAAGAGAGGTTATTGTAGATGGTCCCAACACAATCCCATATCCTCAGATGAAGAGTCTGTAAGCATCACGATTTTCGAGAAATAGTCCATCAAATATTTCTATCTTTAAGCACTTTAGACTCTTAAGGAAAATCATCGGTCCAATGCAGCTCGGAGTGATTCGGCGTATTTGGGTACAAAAGAGGACCATACCTAGTGTAAACGTACCCATTCAGACGTGTTGGAACAGTCTGTTTGGTCGTACAAGTTAGAGAATGAAATTTGCACCACTTTGTAACTTTACACTGCTTTCATTTGGCAACTTTTCCCTCAATTGAAAACTCATCACCATGGGAAAACGTCTTCGAGATAGAAAAAACCAAGAGAGGTTATTGTAGATGGTCCCAACATGATCCCATATCCTTAGACAAAGAGTTTGTAAGCATCATGGTTTCCGAGAAATAGTCTGTCAAAGATTGCTGCCTTTTAGCACTTTGGACTCTTAAGGGAAATCATCGATCCAATACAGCTCAGAGTGATTCAGCGTATTTGGGTGAAAAAGAGGATGATACCTAGCATAAACGTACCCATCTGAATGTGTTGCAACAGTTCATTTGGTCATACGAGTTAGAGAATGAAAGTTGCACCACTTTGCAACTTTACACTGCTTGTGTACACATCTAAAAATGGTCACAGTCGATCGAACCTGTTAATTAATTAAATATGAATTATTTAATTAATGTTCTTAAGTCATCTACATATAAATAAATTTAATTATTTATTTATATTGTTCATTTTCTAATTCTTCTAATTTAATTAAATAAATAAAGTTTATTTAATTAATGCTACCTTCCTCTTAATTAATTAAATAGATTTTACAATTTATTTACATTAATTATCACAAGTTTAAATTCACAATTTAAATGATATTCTTCAATCCACATTTAATTAAATATTTTCAATATTTAATTAAATCATTTTCTAAATTCCCACTCCTCTCACAAAAATTAAATATTCTTGATATTTAATTTAAAGGCTTTTTCTTTTCTCACATAATTAAATATTTATAATATTTAATTAAAGCCTTTTCATATTTCTCTCACACATAATTAAATATTTATTTATTTAATTATGAGAGACACCTTTCAATTGTCTCTTCATTTTCTGTCTCTCAGAATTCCATCTCCTTTTCGAATTCTCGATCTCTCACCGTTCATTTCAACAGGTTTGAACTCGACCGTCGATCTTGGCCAATCAAATTCCTACCTTCAAAAATCTATAAATACAGCCCTTTCATGAGTTGAAAAGGACCTCGAATCTCATATTTTTCATGCGTAGTTACTATAGTTGCATCTTAGCATTCATAGCATTTTTAATTCAATAGTTCAATCTTTTATATGCATATGCATTCTTAATAATCTCATTCTCTCAAGCTGCCATTCTATAAGCTAATGTTTTAAACAACTGAGAGCAAGCATCTTGAAGCGAATCCTTGGAGATAGAGGACAATGAAACGAATTTGAAGAAACTGCAGTTTAGAGTTTGCATTTACTTTATTTTATTTAGTTTTCTTCAATCTAATGTTTCATTGGTGTACTATTTTATATTCAATTTAATTAACATTTTCTAACATACACATTTCTAGTGCCCACTGTGGGGCCAATCCCCGCATTTAATTTCTATTTTTGCAGATTTTTCTGGCAGGTGACAGACAAAAATCACGTTTTAGCGCATATGATGACTGTTTCGGCGCATACATGACCTATTCCAGCGCATACGTGGACTCTTTCAGTGCATAGACACTCTATTTTGGCGCATCCCTGAGAACTCTTTCGACGCATTCATAACCTATTTCGGCGCATCTGGCGACTATTTCAGCGTATTTACGATATCTATAGGCGCATACGTAACCTGTTTCGGCGCATACATAACCTGTTTCAGCGCATACAGTTGTAAAAATTTAAATTCTGATTCTGACGCAATCCGAGAACAGGATTTTTCTGATGCTATTTTTAATAGAATTAACCAATCCTAGGGTAGACATTTAAATTTGAATTAACCAATCCTAAGATAGTCACCAAACATAATTTTCTTTTGGTTAAAATGAACCCCATGATTTTAGTGAAGCAACATCTTCACTTAGAATAGAAAATTTGTCAATTTGGGATTTAAAATTGAACCATTATTTGCTTGCTGTGATTGTGGGTAATAGGTCTATGCTCTCCCCTTAACTAGGTGATCAAAATACCAGACTTACCTTTTATTTTCCACAATTTAATGCTTTATTACATCCTTTAGAAGGCCTGCTCTTGTGGGAAAAAGTACTCACCCAAGAGGAACGACCTAAGTGGGAACACCTAAAGCCAAGGTTTCCAACCCACTTTAATCAAAAGCAAGTTGTTGATGAAAATCCAACTTGACAGTAGTGCGGAGGATAACCATCCCCAAAACCTTTGTTCTAAAGGTTGGGAGGTCTCTCGAGGGATTATATCTATTTGCCACACTGAACAGATACCCTTACTATGAACCATAGTGTAGAAAGCTAGTCGTGTCAGTATCCAAACATCATTTTAATCACAGTGCAAGGGGAGGGAAGAATCTGCCCCCAAGAAACTCACCATATAGTCACCACGGATTGTTTGCTCAAGGGATTCGGTATCCACTTCTGTCACTTTGAGTACGCACCTGGAAAAGACAAAAACACGAGCGCCCTCTGGGGGTGACAAGGCTGTGTGAGTCGACGCAATTTTAAGATGTGGGTTGTGATTACTTTGATGACCTATTTGACAAATTAAGAGTGAGTCTGACTAAAATGTTTATATTGTTCAAAAACCTGTGGAAATCTCAAGAACATACACTCTTTGTTTAGATTTTAGGATTAACAAAATAATTATCTGCTTCTATGCTATGTTTTTCACATTTAAATCAGATTAAGATCATCCAAAACATGAGAATTTTATCAAATTGTCAAAACATGTCGGTCTCAGAGCTGTTTTAGCACATTCAGTCTCTATTTTAGCGCATCCGGTCTTTGTTTTAGCACATTCGGTCTCTATTTTAGCGCATTCGGTCTCTGTTTTAGCGCATTCGGTCTCTGTTTTGGCGCATTCGATCTCTGTTTTGGTGCATATGTGCTTTGTTTTAGCGCATCTGTGCTCTATTTCAGCACATATGTGCTCTGTTTCGGCGCATCTGTGCTCTGTTTTAGCGCATCTGTGCACTGTTTTAGCGCATATGTGCTCTGTTTTGGCGCATTCAGTCTCTGTTTTGGCGCATCTATTTTTCGAAGCTTAGGTGATTTTCTGGATTTTCATAAATCAAGGCATAGTCGTCCTTCTTATTTTCACCAACTTGCAATCACATATACTACTCATCCAAATCAAATTCTGCAATAGAGAACTCAAACACATTTAGGCATCCATTAAATTCATCTATCTACAAAGCTAAGATCAAACTTCACAAAATGCAAAATCACCTTTATTTTTCAATCTTTGGTTTAATTCCCGCAAACAGAATTTTCATCCTTTCAATCAGGGAATCACGAGCTAAAGATTAAAAATCTTTCAAGTCATAGAATCTTCATTCTATCCTAACTTTCATCACTATTGCACTATTTCATTACTTTGATCAAAGTTAGTAGGATTTGAGTAAAGCTTATGCCTGTTACCACGAGGTCTCGAAAGCACATAGAAAAAGAGGAAAGTATAGTAAGCAAAATGGGTGATAATAGTGAGAGGGAGGAAAACCTCTTTAACACTTCAAATACTGAGGAAGTGACAGAAGAAAAGCTTCAAGAAGAAGAACAGGATCCTCAATTCCATACTCTTATGGAAAAGATTTTAGAAAGAAACAAGGAAAGATACTTTCTTTCTTTAGCTATTCAAGGAGCCAAGTTACCTGCCGATTTTGACACAAAAGGGATTAAGGAAAATCCTGAAACCCCTCTTAATGATTTTAGTTCCCTTACTCAACAGATTAAAGAATTACAAGGGAAAATAAAAGAAATGCAAGGGGGAGCACCAAATAAGTATGTTTTGGAAGAAATATGTCCTTATCCATTCGATAGAAATCTTCGAATGATACCTTTTCCAAAACATTGCGAAATCCCTAATTTTGATAGGTATAATGGGAAAATTGACCCCATTGAGCATGTAAAGGATTTCCGAAATATGAGTTTAGAATTCGCTCATGAAGACACCTACTTAATGCTATTGTTTCCACGAAGTCTGGGTGGACAATCCATGGAGTGGCTTTCAAAGATCACTCCCCCCATCAAAACCTTTGAAGAGTTGATAAACAAGTTCATATCACAATACTCTTACAACATTCAACACCAGGTAACCATGCTTGATCTTTGTAAGATAAAACAAAAAGTAGGAGAATCTTTCACTACATTTTTGCAAAGGTGGAGAAGAATTTTTGCTAGATACTCTCGTCCTGTTCCTGAAAAGGAAAAGATGGAGATCTTCATCGATAGTCTTAATCAAGAAATGAGTTATAGACTAAACCTTCATTGTCCTCCATCATTTGAAAAATTGATTGAAAATGCAATCACTATTGAAGGTGCATTGATCAAGCATGGAGTTCTAAAAGTTGATAAAGAGGGTTCAAATTCGTACAACAACAACAACAACAACCATGGTAACAACAATGATAAGTCACGATTTTGGACCCAAAATAAAAATGTTGGAAATGATGGGGTAGTAGGTGCTAACAACGTGAATACAAAGCCTGTCGTTCTTAATGTGTCAGGTGTTCAATGTAACAATAATATTGGACATTCTAGCACCCAAGGCAATGTTTCTAATCGAGGAAACACAACTAACACTCATGGAAATAATTTTGGCAATAATCAAAATTCAAATGTGCCCAGACCATCATACTTTTCAAGTCGACGGAGTTTCACTCCCTTGGGCCAATCTTTGGAATCCATTCTCAAAGATTTATTGAATCAAAACGTTATTACATTGCCACCACAAAGAGATTATGATCCTCGAGTTAAACCACCATCGTGGAATGACTCACACTTCTGTGATTATCATAGAAGCAAAGGTCATAAAACAAACAGTTGCCAAGGGTTAAAGAATATTGTTCAAGATTTGATTGATAATCGTACCATCACACTTGAGGGACACAATGTTAATAATGATCATCAAGCATTCAAAAATCCGCTCCCTAATTATCACAAAGAGGAATCCTCGAATGATAAGGGCAAGAATGTTAATAACATCCAGGATATTGTTATCAATCATATCTATACGGATGACCCTCAAATCAATGCTATCCAAATCAAAGGTAAGCCAGAATATCGAGAGGTCAATGTTACCACAAGGGGACAAGCCAAGATCATTGTCAAAGGTGGCTCATCTAAAGCAGAAATTCCCCCTCCAATTCAATACAATTTGGTTGAGCAATTACGAAAAATGTCAGCCCAAATCTCTATCTTGGAGCTTTTAAAGTTATCACCTACACATAAGGACATCCTGGAAAAGGCTCTCGTCGATACAACTATATCTCCTGATCTAGATACCAATAAATTTCAAGCCATGATGGGACACTTGTCCTCCAACACATGTTTATCTTTTTTATGAAAGAGATGATTCATCCATAACCCATCCGCATAATTCATCACTCTATTTAGAAGTCATGGTTCACAAAGCCCGCATTAGACGTGCTCTTATAGATGGGGGAGCCGGATTAAATATTTGTACTTTGAAATTGGTCCTAGCTTTGGGATATTCAACAGATTCTATAGATCCACAGAGGAAAATTACAATCAAATCTTATGATGACGAGGAAAGGAATTCCAAAGGTCTCATCATGTTACCAATCAGAGTGGGACCTGTTGTGAAGAATACTTTTTATCAAGTTCTCAATCGGGATCTAACCTACAACATACTATTGGGTTGCCCATGGATCCATGACATGCAAGCGGTTCCATCTACTTATCATCAATGTTTGAAGTTTCCATATGATGCACAGGAAGTAACAATACCCGCTGATCACAATAGTAGTCAAACTTGTTCTAACCTAAGAGCAACTCAGGACACATTTGTCCCACATAATAGGGAGGCTTTGGCCATCTCTACCTACAAAAACAAAGAACAAGTGCAAGAAATGATAAGCAATTTTGGCAGCAAGCTAAAATTGAAAGATAATGGGGTAGGAGAATATTTTTTATCTCTCTCTAATCTACCCTTATCACCAAGATCTCATGGTCAGCCATCAACATCTACACCGCAAGCTGCAACAGTTTTAGCCTCAACTTCAACCCCCATCACCAAGTTTAATGGGATGTTTATCAAAGAAACTGAAGGGGAAGATAGAGCTATTCTTGATTGGCTCTATAAAGATGAAGAAGAATCCGTACATCATATCAAGATACCCACACAACAATATGGAAAGGGTTATGCTATCATGCAACATATGGGTTATGAAGGCTATGGCCCTCTAGGTAAAATAAAAGAAGGTATTATTGAACTTGTCCAACTAAAAACAATGCACCCAAAAGATAAGACTGGGTTAGGATACGGTGAAGATACTAATGAAAAAGTAACACAAAGGCCATCTAACGAAGAAATAGCTTAATCAATTTTAAGAATTCAAGCAGATAATTCTGAAACAAACTCAAATGAATATGAATGGGATGACTTCTCAGATGATACTTTTACCTCAGAAAAAAGGGTAGATGTCATACATAAATTCTCACCTATGTTCTTACAAGGAGAAAGCTCAAGACCTCCATTTGAATACGTCGTACAAAGCGATCAGGACTTTAGTGAGACCAATTCTATTCAAAGCGAGATAGATCATTTTGAGGAAGATACCATCCTAGACTTCTCCCATAATAACATTGACAATAACATCATGACCCTAACGGCCAATGACCTTACTCATCCTAATGATCCATTACCTTTGGTTCATCCTGAACTCATTGATTGGGAACAAATTGCACCCATTGATGTTCCAACTTTTCCAAATGACAAAACCATAATAAACTTTCTTTATTCATCCCATCCCAAAACAAGTTCCACCGAGGAATCGCAAGATCAAAGTTTTTGACAGGAAAGTGCCAAGTTTCTCAGCTATGAAATAAATAACATAAAAGAAAGACCTAATGGTGAAAACCTAACAAAGGCAATATTAGGTCAAGAAAAAAGAAAAATGAAAGAAAGATCTAATGGTGAAAACCTAACAAAGGCAGTATTAGATCAAGAAAAGAGAAAAATAAAAAGCGTATCCAATGGTGAAAACCTTTCAAAGGCACCAGAGGATGGGAAAATTGACACTCTTCCAGAGTATTATCAAGAAAGATCTTCCATTTTGATCGAACCAATGGAGGCACTCAATATAGGTACTACAGAAAATCCTAAAGTTTTACAATTAGTTGCATCTCTGACAGATGAAGAAGTACCCAAATTCATAGAATTTCTCAAAAATAATCAAATTAGTTTTGCATGGTCTTATGTAGATATGCCTGGATTGGATTTAGATCTCATCATGCATCATCTATCTATTACACCGGGGGCAAGGCCTATAAAACAAAAACTCATAAAAATGCACCCACATGTTGCATTGTTGGTTAAAGAGGAACTAAAGAAACTTTTAGACGTTGGATTCATCCAATCCATAGATTATGCATAATGGATCTCCAATATCGTGCCTGTTTCAAAACCAAACGGAAGGATCAAAATTTGCACAAATTTCAGGGATTTGAACAAAGCATGTCCTAAAGACGACTTTCCTTAACCAAACATTGATATGATTGTGGATTTAACTACTGGACATGCAATGTACTCATTGATGGATGGATTCTCAGGATACAACCAAATAAAGATTGCACTAGAAGATCAGGATAAAATGGCATTCACATGTCCTTGGGGTACATATTGTTGGAACGTAATGCCATTTGGATTGAAAAATGCAGGAGCTACCTACCAACGAGCAATGACAACAATTTTTCACGACATGATGCATACATTTATGGAGGATTATGTTGATGATCTTCTTGCCAATTCTAACACTAGAGAAGGACACATCGATATTTTATCTAAAATTTTCAAAAGAATGGAACAATTCAAAGTAAGACTTAATCCTAAGAAATGTGTTTTTGGGGTAAAATCTGGAAAGTTATTAGGATACATTGTGTCGGAAAAGGGAATTGAAGTAGATCCGGATAAGGTACAAGCAATTATTGATATGCCACCACCAAGGAACATCAGTCAGTTGTGCTCTTTACAAGGATGATTACAATCCATTCGTAGATTCATTGCTCAACTGGCAGATAAGAGTTTACCATTTACACATCTCTTACACAAGAATGTTCCATTCAAATGGGAGCACAAATGTGAAGCAGCCTTTAATCAAATAAAGCAGTACCTCATGAATCTGCCAGTATTGACTCCACCAATATAGGGTGCACCTCTCATATTATATATTTCTGCCACAGAAGTATCTTTAGGAGCATTATTGGCACAGGAAGATTACTCAGGAAAAGAACGAGCTATTTATTACATCAGTCAAACTCTAACAAGTCACGAGCTAAATTACACCTTCATTGAAAAAGCTTGTTTAGCAGTGGTGTTCACTTCTCAAAAATTACGACACTACATGCTAACTCATATAGTCAAGCTTGTGGCTAAGATTGACCCACTCAAGTATCTTCTAAGCAAGGCAACCTTAACTGGCAGGTTGGCTAAATGGGTTATGATTTTAAGCGAGTTCAATATTCAGTATGTAGATCGAAAAGCTATAAAGGGACAAGTAATTGCAGATCAATTAGCAGAAGCACCAATGCCAGCAGAACATCCAATACATGTTGATTTTTCTGATGCTGATATTTTCACAGCGGATATCCAACAATCATGGTCACTCTACTTTGACGGTTCTTACACTCAACATGGTTCAGGAGCAGGAATTATTTTCATTACACCTCAAGGACATACAATTCCAAAATCTTATCGGCTAATGTTTCCTTGCACAAACAACATAGCTGAATATGAGGCATTGATAATCGGCATGAAAATTGCAGTAGATTGGAAAATCATAGAACTTCAAGTTTTTGGTGACTCGCAACTTGTCATAAATCAAATCAATGATGAATACCACACTAAAGATGACAAATTGATACCTTACAAAAGAATGGTGGACGATCTCAAGAAATACTTTGTTCATATCCAGTTCATACAGATTCCGCGCATTGATAACAAAGCAGCAGATGCCATGGCTACAATCGCCTCTCTACTCCAATTGTCAGAAAATCAAAAATGGTACGATTTCCTGGTGGAACAATTGTTTTCTCCCGCCCATGATGATCCTGAAATGCAAATCATTTTCCATTTGACGAGTTCTGAATCTTCCTTATATGGCCAAATTTACACTTACTTGAAGGATACTACTTTACCCTTAGGTCTGTCTAGGAATCAAAAATGAAATTTCATTCGCCAATCATCTCGTTATACCTTAATTGCTGACATCTTATACCGGCATGGTCTGGATGGTACCCTCCTTAGGTGTCTTGAATGCGATGAATCAGAAAAATCCTTACAAGAGGTCTATGGTGGAATTTGTGGGACACATTCAAGTGGACTAACCTTAGCTAAGAAACTTGTAAGATTAGGATACTATTGGCCCACCATGGAAAAAGAATCATTCACCTTTGTGAAGAAATGTGCAAAATGTCAGATTCATGGGAATCTCATTCACGCTCCTACTCAGGAATTACAACCCTTCACCACAACATGGCCTTTCACTCAATGGGGATTGGACTAGGTTGGCAAGATACATCCATCATCTTCAAATGGACATAAATTTATCATTACAGCCACTGAATATTTTACGAAGTGGATTGAAGTTGTTCCTCTAACAACTGTTACGGGCAAACAAATCTCTTCGTTCATCTTGAATTATATTATTTGCACATATGGCATTCCTAACTCCATTATCACAGATAATGGTAGACCCTTTAAAAATCAAGATGTTGATGAACTATGTGAAATATTTCACATCCAACATAGGTTCTCTACACCTTATTATCCGCAAGGGAATGGTCAAGCTGAAGCTTCAAACAAAACAATTCTAAAGATTTTGAAGAAAACAGTGAATGAAGCAGGTCGTGATTGGCATGTCCAATTAAATCCAGCATTATGGGCTTACAGAACAAGCATTCGCACACCGACAGGAGCTACTCCTTATGCTTTGGTCTATGGAGCAGAAGTTATTTTACCACTGGAAGTTGAGATTCCTTCACTTCGAGTATCACTCAAAGGGCTAATCAATGACGAAGACTACAGAATATCAAGATTGCTAGAGTTGGAACTGTTTGATGAATGGTGTCAAACTGCGGTTAATCACTTGAAGGGATATCAACAAATCATGTCCCGCAGCTACAATCACAGATTCAAACCATGAAGTTTTCAAGTGGGTGATTTGGTCCTCAAAGAAAACCCTTGAAATCAACAAGATCGAAAAAAGAAAGGTAAATTCGAACCTAACTGGTTAGGCCTGTTGGTTATCGTTGTAGCCTACGGATCAGGGGCATATCAGTTGTCAACAGCAGAAGGGGACCTGTTTGAAGATCCGATCAACAACATTCATCTGAAAAGGTTCTACACCTGAAAAAAATCAAAAACAATATAAAATGTCCTGAAAAAAAAAAAAAAAATCAAAACATTGCCTTGATGAAGACTTGGCAAACAAGCGTCTTGGTAATAACAAAAAAATCAGAAAATTAGAAAAAGTGCAATAAAAACAAACAGTGAAAACCTAGAAAACAGGCATTGTTTGTGATTTTATTTGGTTCTCTCATCTATTAGGATTCATTATGCACATGCATCCTTTCATCAGCATCACACATACTTCACTATCGCATTCACATTGCATCATCTCCTTGGAACGACAAGGATTTCATCATGGCTTGATGATTTGAGCTTTGTCCATCGCAACAATTGTGTCTAGCAAGAGTCAGAGTACAAGGTCACTAGGGGGCAGTTCGCTTTTCTAGGGGATAGTCGACAGCGTGTGTCTAGCATCAGAATCTCTGAAACAATAGTTTTTGAGCTTACATGATTATTTTGACAGATGATTTAAAAACAAATTGGATGATCTTAATTTGAATAAAATGAATGACAAAACTTAAAGCAAAAGTTGCAAATTGTTGTTTTGATATTTGATGACATCATATCTTTGGAATGGTTCAATGATGTACTGAACTAGAATCACAAGGAAGAAGTATGATTTTTCTTTGATTGTTGTCTATAATTTAATCATTAGTATTCTGCAAATTGGTCACAGGACATGTTCTACAATGGATCATTGATGACATTTCAGAATTTGCATAAGAAAATGGTTAACTTTTGTCTGTTTATGCAAGCAATACTCAGGTCATCTTGGTTCAATTATACCTTGATGCTTGTATTAACTTGCTACATCAAACATTATGAAAGCAGTACTCAGGTCATCATTGGCGATAACATACCCTCTGATGCTTGTACTAACTTTCAACATATCAAAAAGGCTCAATGATGACAACTAAACACAGCAAGAAATGGCAACAAGGAGAATGATTCAGTGTTTCATTTAGGGTTGCATAATTCATTTAGGACTGCATAATACATTTGTATTTCGAGGACCTTTTCAATAAATTTT
>CM021106.1:519438797-519488271 GCA_007115665.2 Sequoiadendron giganteum | reverse complement strand
TGTATAAGGTATATGGATTATGGTTTAGGATTTTGGGTATATAGTTGAGGGTAATGGGTTGAGGATATTAATTTTAGGGTTGATGGTTTAGGTTTTAGGATTTATGTACAAGTTTAAGGGTTGAGGGTTGAGGTATAATGTTTAGGGTTAAGGGCATGAGGTTAAGTGTATAGGGTATAGGGATTAGGTTTTAGGTTGTAGGGTTAAGGGTATAAGGTATAGGGTTAAGACTTGAGATTGTAGGGTTTTATGTTTAACATTATTCCTAAACCCTAAACCCTAAAAATTATCCTTGAACCCTTAACCCTATAATTAAACACTAAATCCTACATTAAACCTTGTACTCTAAACCCTCAACCCTAAACCCAATACCCTCAACCCTATACCGAATATTCTAAACCCTAATCCCTATACCCTATACAATTAACCCTACACCCCCAACCTTGAACACTATACCTTAACCATACACCTTCAACCCTCATCCTTATACTCTATACCCTCAACCTTATAACCTAAGCCCTAAACATCATCCCCCAACCCTATACTTAAACCCTAAACCCTACATTCAACCTTGTACACTAAACCCTAAACCCTAAACCTCAATTTGAAACCCAATAACCTCAACCCTATACCCATTATTCTAAACCTTAATCCCTATACCCTATACACTTAGCCCTATACCCTCAACCCTATACCCATTATTCTAAACCCTAATCCTTATGCCCTATACACTTACCTCCACTCTCTCCCACTCTCCTCCACTCTCCCACTCTCTCCCACTCTCCCCCACTCTCCCACTCTCTCCCGCTCTCCCTCTTTCTCTATCTCCCACTCTCCACTTCTCCCCTTCTCCCACTCTCTCCCACTCTCCCCCTCTCTCCCTCCCTCTGTATCTCCCACTCTATCTCCCACTCTCTCCCTCTCTCTTTCTCCCACTCTCCCCTTCTTCATCCCTCTCTATCTTCCACTCTCCCCCTCTCTCCCTCCCACTCTCTCAGAAACCCCTATACTATCAAAAATACACTAAGAAAACTTAATTTAACATAACATGCTCGCATTATAACACGTGCGCATTATAACGCGAGTGCGTTTTGTAGTTTACTAAAACGGTAAAAAAATCAATATACCCGTGATTTGAAGGCCCACAGTTTGCATATTCCCCTAGTTCTGCGCGTGCTCCGACAAAAAATATATATTTGATGATGTTGTGAAGTGTGCAAGCATATTTTTCACTTTCCATCACCTTTTCCATGATCTTTTTACCACCTTTGCATGAAATAGCAGAGTCTCGATGTTGAAAGACATATAATATCAATTGAAGTTTGAATTCCATTGAAAACTGATATACAATTGAAGTGTGGAAGGGAACAAGCTTTTGAACAAGTCAAATTATTGTGGAGTTTGAAGAAAGAAGAAGCTAAGGCTACATAATTGGGTTGAATTCCTCCATTTGAAATTCTGGTTTTTAAGGTATGTGAAGTCTTTACAAATTTTCTTTCATTCTATTATGGCTTGCTTTCATTTTTGTTTGTCATTATAACCTTTTAGGTTGTCAATGCACATTTTAAATTACCAAATTATATACACAATTATTTACACTTGCCAATTACCATTTTACACTTGCCAATTATAGAAATTCAGAACCATTCACCAAAATTCATCCTTTAAGACCATTCCTAGACCATTCCAAAGCATCAAACATCTTCAAAATACCCTGCACAAGGTCAAAAGTTCATTACATAGACCAGTCCTTCAACAATTGATGGGGAGTCTTATCTTTGAAGAGAAATCTTTCTCTTCCCAAGACCTATTCTTTGGTCTTCCTAGGGTATTCCTCTCTACCCTACTCAGGGATCCCTCGTAAACCCCTCTCACCTCATAAGACTCTCCACCAATTTCAAATTTTTCACCATTGCTCTCAATTCACCACTAAGCTTCCCTGGGCTCCACACTGACCCAAAGTATCCTAACCACTCAAGGGGCTATGAAAGAGTATTCTCACTATCCCCTTGTTGATTTGACTCCTCACTAATCCATCTCATAGGATTCTTTCACCTTGTACCCATCGCTTTCTTGAAAAACCCAATTTTAGGCCTTGTAGCCTTTTGCCCAATTAAGCCTCCTAGAACCTGTTTTCTTGGCTTTTCTCAAAAACGGTCCTAATAACCCCAAAATATTTTTATAGATTCTTTCTAGTGGTACCATAGGCTTCAATATTTACCAGGTGTTTAGTCCCTTTGGCGTTCGTACATAGGATTGTCCTCATACCCCCTATTTTCGAGGGTTTCTAGGGTTCTGGCTCCTTTTTCCAACTTTGATGGCTTCAATGACCTCCTTAACTCTCCTCCTTGCACACACATCTCTGGACTACGTGTGCCCACACTCTCTTGATCTTGATTGGCACAAACCAGTCCATTTAGCAACTTTCTTTACTGTTGTCCTCTCCAAGCCACTAGCCAAAATGCACTTGCACTCGCCTAGTTCTTGATGAATTCACCATCTCCCCTGCAAACCAAGACACCACACACCATATGTACACTGTAAAAAAATTCCCCTACTTGATTCCAAGTTTCCATGGTAGCCTTGCCATGAGAATTCAAGTGGGGATCATTATTTCCAAAAACTGGCATGAACCGGCTATGAGACCAAAAACTCTAAAAACTTGCAAAATAGAAAGCAATTGAACTAAATGGCTAATATAATGCTTCACACACTAATTAAGTGACACAATTGAAAGACTCAAAGCATTAGACAGGTCCTTTCAATCCATTCTTGACTGGATGAAGGCACAAAAACAAAAATTCAATGAAATTTGCACTCTTCCAACTCACAAATTCCCCTTCCAAAACTCGAAATCGTACAATAGCTTTCCCACATGCTCAATTAGGGTTTTTATGACCTTATATACCTTTCTCCCACATGTTAGGACCCTTGGGTCGGGCTTAGAGCATCATTAATGCCCTTTTCCCAGTTTTAGGACAAATTGCCAAGTCTACATGGACTAATTTGCCTAATTTCATCATTCAGGCTTCTCCAAACTTCAAGGCTCTAGACTACCCTAAGTTTTCCTTAACTCACACATCAAAAAAACTATTGGGACTTTACATCATAGTCCTTATTCCCTTGGTGGCTGGCTAGAACCATCAACAATAAAAGACTACTTTTGTACAAGATGATTGTAAGTATTATTTAAATGAAGCCTTCAATGACATATATTTTTCAATTATCTTGAATGGATACATTTTTTAGGAACTAATATTCATCTCATTACCATGGTATAGATAAAATTATCCGCCATGTCGAAGAAAAAGACAAAGAGGAAACTAACAGACGAAGAGAACGAAACCTTGAAAGAAAAGGAGAGAGTTCGGGTGGCGACATATCGTGAAAAGAAGAAATTGGAAATGATTGATGAGAACAACTCAATTGTAGAGGAACCTCAACCGTAAAAAAGAGAACGGGAATTGGCAGCACAAAAGGCATGAATGCGAAAGCATCATCATAAGACAGATTTAGATACCGTAGTTGGAGACACACCCTCTACGACAAGTAAATATGAAGGGACACCATTAAGCACAAGTGAATATGGAGGGACACCATCTAGCACAAGTGAATATGGATGGACACCATCCACTGCAAGTGAATATGGAGGGACACCATTTACCGCAAGTGAATATTGTTGGACACCATCCAACACATCTCAAGTTGAGACTACATCATCACTCGAAATTGACGAAGAAGGTATGCCATCATTCCCATGTGAACCTCAAGGTATGTCTTCTTCTCCACCCTAGATCGAAGGTATGCAATCTAGCCCACCTCAATTAAATATTGATGAAATTCCTAATGTTGAGATGTATGTACTAGGAGAACACCACCAAGAATTTTGCATAGAAAACCAAAGTATTTGATTAATATTGATGATGAGATTTTGCAGCACATGGAAGGTAAGATTTCAACACACACTTGTAGAAGATATGCTGATAAGATTTGGGAAAGATTCTTTGAAAGGCTAAATGAGACTGCAAGATGTCAACTATTTGTTGAAATGATGCGGGTGTAAAGTATAGGAACATCATGAAGACTCTTGGGTTGAGAACATTGAATGCATCGAGTGAAGACACTATTGTGAAGAATCTAATGGATGCTTATGAGAGTGTGGGTAAGACCTCATGCTCAAAGGATAGTAATGTCACTCAACGTGTGATTACATCGACTTTGGTAAGTTATCAAACAAAGAGAGCTCGCCTAATTAGAAAGACTAGTGAAAAAATAGGAATTAGTAGAAAAACTTTATCAAGAGCCATTCAAAGGCGGCAAAGAATTGAGGGCAATGATACAAATGAATTATGGGCATTCTCGGGGAGACTGTCACGAAAAGATAAAGAAGTTGTTGAAACCTTGAGAACACTAATTGAAGAGTATTGGAAGAATAACACAAGGCCATCTCCAAATCAAAGGGATGTGGTAAGAAGGAGAATCGGTAGTCGGAATCGTGAGCCACATCCAAAGCATTTTTTGGATATGACTCAAACCCAAATTTTTCGAAAACTTGAAAATGATTATCCTCAAATTTTTATTTCTCAAAGATATTTTGAATTGCTTAAACCTTTTTATGTCAAGATAAATCACACACGCACTACTTGTTGTTGTAGACTACATATTGAATTTTCTAACCATTACGATGTTTATCGCTCTATATGTTTAGATTTGCATACTAACGATGTTTTGTAGGATTGTGGCATAGAAGCCCCACCAAAATCTTCAAGAGAGTTCTTACCAAAATTTTTATGTCAAATAGAGGATGGCCAGATATTCTATAGGACAACATGCTTGGATGGTTCATGCGAGCGTTGCGGTGGCTTCCAGCGTATGCCAGTATGTCAACATATGGAAAGCACAGATGAGGTGGGACAAAAACTAGTAGAGTTCAGGAGGTATAAAACAGTGGCATATGCTACAAAAGATGGGTTTCAAGAAAAAAGGTGTGATTTGGTTATTGAGAAGATTCCAGTGTACAAATTTATGACCACATTTCATGACAGTATACTATCTGAGTATGCAATGCATACCCATAGAGCCCGATGGTTGGACACGTACTTCAAACTATGCAAGGACACCTTTCCAGTTGGAAGCATAGTATTCGTGGTTGACTTTGTAGAGAACTACACTCTACAACCAGAACATGAGGTGTAGTCACAATATTACAACTCTACACAAGTTTCGATATTTGTGCACATAGCATTCATTCATGCATCTGATAGTATAGATGAGCAAAGGAAGGTAATGAGGGAGTACCACTTTTACATTAGTGATGATTGCACACATTCTGCAGAGTTCGTGCAAGGTTGCTTCCAGATGTTCTATAGTGGTTTGGCTCAGAGGGGCATAGAATACAATCAACATATAATATGGTCTGATAACTGTGCAGCATAGTTCAAGAACTCACGCATGTTCTATTGGTTGTGCAGGATGCATATCATTACAGGTGTTCAACATATGTGGAACTTTTGTGATGCTGGACATGGAAAGGGGGAGCATGATTGTGCAGGAGCATGCATGAAAAGAGCATTAGCATGAGAAGAGTTAAAGTATAAAGACAATGCAAAGTTGATAGATGCAAAATCAATCGTCGAGTGGTGTAATGCTTTGATGGGTCCAGGTAATGAAGGTATGTCTTCAGTTCGTAGATTTTTTTGGTTGATGGATGATACTAACATTGCACCATATGAAGACTATTGTACACTAATAGGATCGAGTGAGGTACACTCTTTCCTTAGCTCAAATATAGGTTCATGGAGTATCGATACACGAAAGATGGCATGCTTTTGTTCTTCATGTACAATGCAAGACTGGAATGATTGTGAGTCAGGGGAGTGGGTTGACAAATGGTTCACAAGTTATCTTAGCCCACTTCACACGTATCACCCTCCGACGACATTGGAACTGACACAAATAGAATCATCGGTCGATTTTGACCACATATCAGATCTAGTTTAACAAGGTGATATATCTACTTTCTTAGTTGTTGAAATTCCATATCGTTAGATCTTACTTTGTACTGTATTCATAATGTTGACAAATTCCAAGAGATTTTTTGCACATATCAATGCAGGGCATGTTTTTTCAGTTATCGCAGATGAAGACAATGAAGAGGGAAGAGACTATTACTTGTGTCGTTGTGTTGAGACCAAAAAGAAATTGGAGGCCCCACTTATAGATGGAGAAAACATCGAATACCCTATAGGCTTAGTTGTGGTTACTAGAACATGGCTTAGAAGGTACCCACATTCAAGTGTTAAACATTGGCTATTTCAGGACTTTGACATGCATCGTAAGATTCTTCATTACTCGAACCTTATCGTGGCATCCAATGTTCATTTGACCAAATATGGGGGTAGACCTTTGAACAAGACATTATGGAAGGTCCGTGAGTCTAACCATGAGGCAATACTTGACACAATAAAGAGTAGAGCAGACCCGGATGGTTTGTTGGATTAATTTGTAAGTATATGCACATTGGTTCTTATTAATTTATACTTGTATGCACATTAATTTGTTTGATGCCAATGCTATCATCTTCTTTTACAGTGATTGGTGTCCCCTTGCAAAAATAACTGATATATGAGCCATCGAAGAGAATGTCAACCAGAAAAGCAATGGAACATCCTTATTTTGATGCCTGCATGCAATATCTGTAAGTGCCTTCCATCTATTTTTATTTCATTTCCATTTTGGATGCTCTTTCTTTTTCTCTTTTACTTTGTGTATTTGTAAGTAAACTACTAAGGGTTAATTGATCTTTCATTGCAGAAAATGTTGATTTAAGAGCCATTATCAAAAATCTTAGCGAAAAAAGCAATGCAACATACTTATTTTGATGATTTTGACAAATCTCAATTTTGATTTCAAGCCATTATAAGGGATCATGTGAAGCTTAGCGAGGGAATCTCAAGTTACTTATTTGAAGTTAACCTCATGATGAGCACCTATGATGTAGACATTTAAAAAGAATCTTGAATGTATGAGTGAATTTGTAAAAGATCTGAGAGAATGAAGTGCCAAAGGCATTGTAATAAGATTTAATTACATAATGAGATATACTCAAATAATTTAAGGTTGAAGTTCATGTTTGGTGTAGTAGCACCTTATTCTGTAAATGCCTTGAGTAGGAAAATTTGCAAACTTTGAATTTTAAAATGTAAACAATGTGAAAAAGGTCATATAAAGGTCATGTAAACAATTTGTACACATTTTTTTGCAACTCGTGTGAGCAAGTGGACTGTTCCAACACATCCTTATAGGTATGTTTATGGTAGGCATGGTCCTCTTTCGCACCGAAACACGTGGAATTGCTTCGAGCTATGTTCCACCGGATTGATCCCTTAAGGGTCCAAAGTGCAAAATAGCTGCAAACTTCAGCATGCTATTACTTGGATACCGTGATGCTTAGAAAATTCTCATCTGATCCTACAAAAAGGTGTTGGACCCCTCTAGAAAAGCCTCTCTCGATTTTGGCTATCTTGGAGTGGTTTTCTCGTGGCGGTAGATTTTCACTTGATGGAAAACGTGTCAAATTCAAGCTGTGCAAAGTTGCAAAGTGGTGCAACTTTCGCTCTGCAACTTGTGTGAGCAAGCGGACTATTCCAACACATCCAAATAGGTATTTTTAAGGTAGGAATGGTCCTCTTTCGCACCGAAACACGTGGAATCGCTCTGAGCTATGTTCCACCGGATCGATCCCTTAAGGGTCCAAAGTGCAAAATAGTTGCAAACTTCAGCATGCTATTACCTGGATACCGTGATGCTTAGAAACTTCTCATCTGATCCTATAGAAAGGAATTGGACCCCTCTAGGAAAACCTCTCTCGATTTTGGCTATCTTGGAGTGGTTTTCTCGTGGCGGTGGATTTTCACTTGATGGAAAACGTGTCAAATTCAAGTTGTGCAAAGTTGCAAAGTGGTGCAACTTTCGCTCTGCAACTCGTGTGAGCAAGCAAATTGTTCCAACACGTCCGAATAGGTATGTTTAAGGTAGGCATGGTCCTCTTTCACACCGAAACACGTGGAATCACTCTGAGCTATGTTCCACCGGATCGATCCCTTAAGGGTCCAAAGTGCAAAATAGCTGCAAACTTTAGCATGCTATTACTTGGATACCGTGATGCTTAGAAACTTCTCGTCTGATCCTACAGAAAGGAATTGGACCCCTCTAGAAAAACCTCTCTCGATCTTGGCTATCTTGGAGTGGTTTTCTAGTGGCGGCGGATTTTCACTTGATGGAAAACGTGTCAAATTCAAGCTGTGCAAAGTTGCAAAGTGGTGCAACTTTTGCTCTGCAACTCATGTGAGAAAGCAAACTATTCCAACATGTTTGAATAGGTATTTTTATGGTAGGCATGGTCCTCTTTCACACCGAAACACGTGGAATCGCTCTGAGCTATGTTCCACCAGATCGATCCCTTAAGGGTCCAAAGTGCAAAATAGCTGCAAACTTTAGCATGCTATTACTTGGATACCGTGATGCTTAGAAACTTCTCATCTAATTGTAGAGAAAGGCATTGGACCCCTATAGAAAAACCTCTCTCGATTTTGGCTATCGTGGAGTGGTTTTTTCGTGGTGGCGGATTTTCACTTGATGGAAAATGTGTCAAATTCAAGCTGTGCAAAGTTGCAAAGTAGTGCAACTTTCGCTCTGCAACTTGTGTGAGCAAGCGGACTGTTCCAACATGTCCAAATAGGTATTTTTATGGTAGGCATGGTCCTCTTTCACACCGAAACACGTGGAATCACTCCGAGCTATGTTCCACCGGATCGATCCCTTAAGGGTCCAAAGTGCAAAATAGCTGCAAACTTCAGCATGCTATTACTTGGATACCATGATGCTTAGAAACTTATCATCTGATCCTACAGAAAGATGTTGGACCCCTCTAGAAAAACCTCTCTCGATTTTGGCTATCTTGGAGTGGTTTTCTCGTGGTGGTGGATTTTCACTTGATGGAAAACGTGTCAAATTCAAGTTGTGCAAAGTTGCAAAGTGGTGCAACTTTCACTCTGCAACTCATGTGAGCAAGCGGACTATTCCAACACATCCGAATAGGTATTTTTACAGTAGGAATGGTCCTCTTTCGCACTGAAACACGTGGAATCGCTCCGAGCTATGTTCCACCAGATCGATCCCTTAAGGGTCCAAAGCGCAAAATAGCTGCAAACTTCAGCATGCTATTACTTGGATACCGTGATGCTTAGAAACTTCTCATCTAATCCTACAAAAAGGCGTTGGACCCCTCTAGAAAAACCTCTCTCGATTTTGGCTATCTTGGAGTGGTTTTCTCGTGGCGGCAGATTTTCACTTGATGGAAAACATGTCAAATTCAAGTTGTGCAAAGTTGCAAAGTGGTGCAACTTTTTCTCTACAACTCGTGTGAGAAAGTGGACTATTCCAACACGTCCGAATAGATATTTTTATGGTAGGAATGGTCCTCTTTCACACTGAAACACGTGGAATCGCTCCAAGCTATGTTCCACTGGATCGATCCCTTAAACGTCCAAAGTGCAAAATAGCTGCAAACTTTAGCATGCTATTACTTGGATACCATGATGCTTAGAAACTTCTCATCTGATCCTATAGGATTGCATTGAGCCTATCTACAAAAACCTCTCTCGGTTTTGGCTATCTCAGAGTGGTTTTCTAGTGGTGGTGGATTTTCACTTGATGGAAAAAGCATCAAATGCAAGCAGTGCAAAGTTGTAGAGTGGTGCAACTTTCATTCTGCAGCTTGTGACCAAGCGGACTATTCGAACATGTCCAAATAGGTATGTTTATGCTAGGCATGGTCCTCTTTTGCACCGAAACACGTGGAATCGTTCCGAGCTATGTTCCACCAGATCGATCCCTTAGGTTGGAGGAGTTTTAAGTTGCAAATTTGTAAGTTGTTTAAAGAAACAAATTTGAAATGATATTGAATGGCCCACTTAGCAATCATTGCATCTAAGTGATGCTCACAGAGGTGAGGCACTAGGCCTTCCCGGGAGGTCACCCATTCCAGTATACTTTAGCTCAAGCGCTTAACCATGAAGTTTTTTCCCCAAGAAGAATAGTGGAAAAGGCAGAATCCAGTGTAATTTTGATGAGTGGAAAGGAATTCCTAAGAGACATGAAGGAGGAAGAAGGAGTTGTCTATGCAATCATGTTGAAGCCAAAGGAGGGAGGAGTCACCTAGTCGGCTACCTATGACAGTAGAGGTGAAGCAACTGTTGGATCAGTTCAAGGATATCATTTGTGAAGGCACACCAGCTACACTACCACCTAAGAGGGAAATCAATCATCAAATTGACTTTGTACCAAGAGCAACATTGCCTAACAAGGCTGCATACAAAATGACACCGGAGCAGAACAAGGAGATAGCAAGGCAAGTTCAAGAACTTTTGGACCAAGGGTTGATTAGGAAAAGCATAAGCCCATGTGTTGTTCCAGTGGTGTTGGCACCTAAGAAGGGAGATAAGTGGAGAATGTGTACTGATTCTAGGGCCATAAATAAGATAACCATTAGATAAAGGTTTCCTATTCCTAGGATAGAAGACTTAATGGACTGTTTAGGGGGGTGCTAGGTACTACTCCAAGATTGATTTGAAAAGTGGCTACTATTAGATTAGGATGAAAGAGGGAATAAGGACTATGATATAAAGTCCCAAGAGTGTTTTTGATGAGTGAATTGGAAATAGGTTTGTTAGGGGCTTGCGGTTTGGGTAAGTCTTGGACACTGTGAGCATTTTGAGCAATGTTGCCTTGGCTATTTGTCCTAAAAGTTGGAAAATGACATTAATGATGATCTAAGCCCGACCGAAGGGTCCTAGAACATGGGAGAAAGGTATATAAGGTCAGAAAAAACCTAATACCTGGGTTGGAGGATTGTTTTCGTGAATTGAGACTTGGAGAGTACATTTTTGTGATTGGAAGAGAGCAAGTTTTCATTGAATTTTTGTGTTTGAGCCTTCATCCAGTCAAGAATGGATTGAAGGGACTTATCTAATGCTTTGAGTCTTCCATTTGTGTGACTTAATTATATTGTGTAGCATTATATTAGTCATCTAGACCGACTGGTTATCTTTTTGCAAGTTTTTAGTTTTCTTGGTCTCATTGCCGGTTCAGGCCAGTTTTGTGAATAATGAGTCCCACTTGACTTCCTATGGATTTTCTCTCATGGCCACTTGGAATCAAGTTGGGGACTATGTAAATAGTGTACATATAGGTTTTGGGGTCTTGTTTTGCAGGGAGGTGATGAAATCATCAAGCACTAGGCGAGTGCAAGTGCATTCTGGCTAGTAGCTTGGAGAGGACACCGGCAAGAAGAGTTGCTAAATGGATTGGTTTGTGCCAATAAAGAGTATCAGAGTGTAGGAACATGTATCTCAGTCATGTGTGTGCCAGGAGGAGAGCTGAGGAGGTCGTTGAAGCCCTCAAAGAAGGAAAAAGAGCCAAAAACCATAGGAACCCTTGAAAATAGGGGGTTTGAGGACAATCATATGTACGAAAACTTGTAGGACCTAAGGCTTGGTAAATATTGGAGCCTTGATGATCAAAAGAAAGAATTTACAAAAAAATTTGGGGGTTGTTAAGACTGATTGTGAGAAAAGTCAAGAAAACGGGTTCTAGGAGGCCAAATTGGGGCAGAAGGCTACAAGGCCTAAAATTGAGTTTTTCAAGAAAGTGATGGGTAAAAGGTGAAAGAATCCAATAAGATGGATTAGTGAGGAGATAAATCAACAAAGGGACAACTAGGATACTGGTGCGGGGACACCTCGACTCTTGAAATTTATGACAAGCTTCATAATTTTGTAATGTTTTAGTCATTTAGAATTTCGTGGGACCATGTTAAGAAATGGTTAAGTGTTTAAAATTGCAATGATATATTCATCAAAAGGATTAAATGACAGTTGTAACCGAATGGGAATATCGGGTAGATGAACAATTTTGTCTAACTACCCTAGAATCTCTATAAAGAGACAACATGTAACCGAATACGGGGAGATAGAGGAAATAGAGAGTGCAACTACGGGAAAACAAAAAAGAGAGTAAACAAGAGGGAGAAGAAATCGAGCTCTCTGGCCTTCGGCCAAAGAGCCATTTAAAGCATGTATGTTTTTGAAGTGTTAATATCTGGAATTCGTTAAAGAGGAGTTTCCATTTCTCGTCGTGTCATTCTCTCTATCTTTCCTGGTTTATTGTTTTGCAAATTGTGAATGCAGATTAGTTTTGAAGGATTCACTATTGTTTTGAATGTCATGGATGTCTTGTTTTTCGGGTTTCTTTATGACAGTCCCGAATGGAATGGGAAAAACGGTTTCAGTTGATAGGGAATATACGTAATATAACCGAGTGTGAAATTCTTGTATGGTTTTAAATGTATAACGGTTTTCAAAGAAACCATTACATTGCTCGACCATTGTGTTTGAGCAATGTGTGACTCGGGCTTTGAACAGCGGAAAGGTGGCGGATAGAGTTAGAGGCTTAAGAACATGTCTTGATTAGTAGTGATCAGTAGTGATCAGTAGGTTAAGGAGTGAGAAGGGTGGATGAGCCACTGTCTTGTGTTGTTTCCTCTGCATCAGAATGGTATCAGAGGCAGAAGGTTCTGAGCATGTAGAAGGCAATCTACACCAGGAAGTAGTGTGGGTTCTTGGTTGAAAGTTGATCCATCCAGGCTGCAGGAAGGACGCAGTTGTTCTTGCATGTGTAAATATCTCAAGTTGGGGTCTTCATATTGTCTACACCAAGATGAAGCTAGGTAGAAGGTGCAATGAGAGCAACCACTAAGAGAAGGGTGGGAAGCATCTTCCAGAATCTTGTGTGGGTAAGATGGCAGTATTCAGGATTCAATGGCAGTATTTAGATATATAAATATTGTGATATTGCTATCAGGATTCAATCATGTAGTTTTACAAGTCAAACTCATTGACCCATGATTCATCAGTAGTGGTTCACAAGAACCCATCTCTCATGATAATGAATGGTTCATAAGGAGGAAGATAAATCTTCATACATTTCTTCTATCACAAATGAGATAAGTGCTTGGTTTCATGAAGGTCATGAGACAACCATTAATGGGGAGTGGATACATGAAGAACTAATGGAGAATGATAATGGCTTCAGACCTACTATAAAGGAATTTTTTTTTTCGTTTCAATGATGCAAGAGGTTTTTGGTTTCACTACCAAAATGAGCCTACGAAGAATGCATGTGAAACTCCTTTTGACCTTGAGGGTGTACTTACTCCATCTCAAGGATCATGCATTGAGGATGACATAGATCAATGCTACGGATAACTAATTAATAATTATACACATGAATAAGTCAAACATGTACATGTCAATAAGGGAACTACAAGTACTCATAAACACGTAAGCCTCAAAAAGTATACAAACGAATACATAGTATACACAAATTAAAACAAAGTATATGCACGAATACAAGGTATATGCATGAAAACATGTAAGCCACAAAGTATACACTCAAATGCACGTAAGTCACAAAGTATACACATAAGTTGTAAAGTATACACTTGAATATACGTAACTCATATCTATTGAACCATCAATTTAGAATGCAAATATGGACAAGCATCGAAAAAAGATATTTGTATTAACCAAATAGCCATGTAGGCATACATAAATATATGTCGATATAAGTATGAAATATATGTACAAAATAGCCATATAGGCTTACGAGAATGCCATCTAGGCATACAATGTCAAATATGTCCAATAAAAAATATGTACAAAAATGCCATGCAGGCATACAATAAAAGACTATGGAATCAAAAGTCATTGCTCTCCATGCCCAGGAAATAAAATCTTTTCCTTTCCTTTTCGCTCGGATGGCGATAGGTCTGTCACTCATTTTTGCTGCGCTCATGGAGTGCTCCTGCTACTCCTCCTAGGGTTTACTTCATGGTGAAGTTTTAACTATTACAATAAGAAGTAAAGACATGAATATATAGAAATTACATTATAAAAAATGATATATTTGACAAAATAATCACTTACAGCCATCTCACGATCTCTCTCCATGAGGGAAATATCCTCATGCTCATGCTTAGGCATGCTCAAGCCCTGTATAAACCATACAAATAGACAAAAAGTACGTGAATCAATAATGGTTTGATTTCTGACTAACTAACATCTATAACAACAAATGTAAATTAAAATTTACTAATTTTCCTCATACCTCTTCTGTCAGAGCCATCGAGGATTGTATAGCAGATGTCACACCAATATCCATTGCCCTTATCACATTCGGAGGTGTATCGTCTCGCAACAACTGAAAATAAAACAACAAATTATTCAACATAATCAACGATGTGCATGTATAAACTACACAAATCTATTAAGTACTTGATTCATTAGTTAAACTCTTTATTCTATTACCTGCGTGAAGGTTTGAGTAAATCCACCGCCACTGGGAAGTGTTCCATCAAAACCTCCAATATTAGTCTGTTCAACATCCAAAATTGCATATTAAATTACCATTCGTAAAACAATTCCATTAATATGCAATAAAATTATAATTGTTTACTAGTTACATACCCTAGTGATAGGTGTACTACAAAAATAGGTTGGTGGGGGTCCAGTGTATCCAGTCTCAACACTATGACCCTGCAATTTTATTAAAATCATAAAACATTTTTAGTTAATCTTGCATTTCAAAATCAAAATTTAATAAATTAAATTCAATGAACACATGCAATAACTTTTACCTGACTATCAATGCCATATGCCTCATGCAAAATGTTAGCTGCCCTCTCCATCTCCATAGTTGCAGATGGATCCTGCGTGCCAGTCTCCTGGGTCGGTGGGGTCATGTGAACAAGTAGCCCCGCAATATTGACACACATGTGTTCGAAGACCACCACTAGAAGACTCCCCTGGATGGCGCTGTAGAATAGGGCTAGTATGATGGATGACACTCTGGGTCAAAGTACTGATTGCCTGCAATGTCTCTATGTCAGCACTTTCCTTCACGATGGAAGGCATAACAATGTGCTCATGAGGTGGCCTAACGAGAGCTCGTCTACCTTGCCGTGTAGGATCCGGCTGTGCACTAGGTCTATCCTGAGCTGAACCCCCACCTCTCCCTTGGAAATCCCTCATATCAAAATAATTTGGGATTTTGTTCAACATGAACTCACTGTATAGTTTCCTAAGGAAATATTGTGGGACCTCGCAATTGTTGCATGGTGGGTAATCGAAGACCATGTACCACCTATCATAAAATCGCTCCTTCATTTGTTGGTGGTGGCACCAATGTATAGGAAACCTCTTTTCATTGAGGGTAAGATTTTGATTTGTGCATGGGTCGGTGAATAATGAGCACAAATCACCTTTTGTTATTTTTAAATCTTTCACATCCTTGTATGATAGTTTATTTGTATAATACTCCCTAGCCGCCTGCCTCCTATCTTCCAATCCAGTTATTTGTTTGCTAATTGAATCTACGTTTGTTAACATATCTTTCAAGGAATTTGCTAGGGTCATTCTTTCTGTGGTTGAGCCATTTGGATCACTCAACCTATTGATCAAATCCTCAATTTGTTTTTTGTTATTTTCAATTTCACTCATTAAATTTTGTTGAGTGCCAGGAGGGGGTTGAGTGATTGGTGGAGGAGGTTGATTTTGTGGTTGATTTTGATCTTGAGGATTTGGTTGGTCCTCCTGTTGAGGATTCGGTTGGTCCTCCTATTGAGGATTTTGAGGGTTTGCAGGTTGATTTGCATCTCCTAAAATTTCAAACAAATAGATATCAAATTCAACCTAAAACTAACAAATTCAAAATAAAAAGGATAGAATCCTTACCTCTTACAGCTCCTCGTCATCGTGGCGCCATCATTGTGAAGAAATTTGGATGCTTGGTGAAGAAATTCCTCTCCCCGAACGTGAGCGCACTATTTTGGTGTTTTTGGCCGCGGGTGCACAAAAAAACAGTCGAAATACAAATGAGAGATTTGCATTTCTTTTTTTACTTTTATAACGCGCTCGCGTTATCGCTTTGTAGTTTTTATCCACCGGACCTTACCTAGGTTTAACCGACGACATAACGCGAGCGCATTATAACGCGCTCGCGTTATGTCCAAAAACTTTTTTTTTAAAGGGTGTCCACAGAATGGCTACCCATTTCCATGCACCTGCCCTCCTCTCTTCTTCCAACACTTTAAGTCTGTCCAAGGCTTCCTTTTCCTTTTGTAGTTGCTTGGCCAACTCCCCAACATCTTTTTCTTTTTGTGTGTGTTCTACCTCCTCCTTCTTCTTATAGGATTCTTCAATTATTTTAATTTTAGCCTCAAGGGATTCTCTCTCCCTCCACTGCTTAGCCTTTTCCTCTTCTAGCTCATGGATTTTTTGCACCATTTCCAGCCTGCCATTGTCTTCTTTGGTCTTGAGCTCCTGCTCCTTTTTCCTTTGCTATTTCTGCAATTCATCAGCTCTTTGCTTGGCTTCCATTTGCTGTTGTTGAAGTAAGGCATTTGCTTGTGCCTTAGCATCTATTGCCTTTTGCTTGTCCATTGCTTCTGCATGTGCTTTAGCATCTGAAGCTTTCTTTGCTTCCTCAAACAGTGCCCATTGATATTCTTCAGTTAACACATGTTCAGTTTCTAGAGACATCTCCTCTTACACAACTTTTTTTGAAAAATTTTCATCAGAATCTATTCCAACATCATGGATCTCCAGCTCTACTCCTTTTCCCTTCAATATTTCAGCTATACCATGAATAGTCCCCTTAGGCATCTCTTCACCTTGTTGCTCTGTAATAGGGACTTGAGCAGATGACTCTACTGCAAATCATACTCGAGCCACCACTCCTATTGGAACATTTTCCTCCAGTGCCTCAGATTCATCTTGAGCTGAAGCTTCCAGCTCAATCTCTTCTATGTCAAGAGGGAAGAACTCTAATGGTTCTTTAGGTGGCACTCTCCTTTTAGTTATTTTGTATCCTTTTCCTTTCTTGGGAGCTGGACCTCCAGGAGCTTTAGCTCTAAGAACAACCCATTAGATACTCCTATCCAGTACAAGTCTTGCTATACGTTTGATATCAATGGCTTCCTTAGCATCCCAATCCACTAGATCCAAACTTTTTGTACCTATGCTTTGTGCCTCATAGGATGGATCCAACACTACCCCATCATCCGATAGTGCATCAGGAACATCAGTTGTCACTCCAAATTCAACCATGAGTGGAACAGGTAACCTCTCATAATTCCTCTTTTTGAGGTCATACTCATCTTGGAGATCACTGCAGAAGTCCTCTAGCAAGTTGAAGTGTTTATCAAAGACCGAAGCCAACAAAGCATTCATCTTATTCTTTGGATCAAAATAATTTTAGGTAGTGTATAAGCCCAAATTCAAATGCACCAATTCACTACAAATCACTTTAGTTCCCACAAGATGTGGGCAACTATACTCACCCAATTGCATGGGGAACTTGTGACAACTTGGTTTGTGTTTCATTGCCAGTCGGGCATTGACCCCTAGAGCTTGGTAGAAAAACTCCATCAACATCATCCTATTGCTGTAGCATCTTGGAAGTAAGTGGGGATGACTCTCAAATCTTGCCAACCTAAAATAAGGGAACTTGGGGTATTGGATATACCAACATCCCCATTCTGTGATAAAGACCATGGCCTCCTGACTTATCCTATACCCTGCATCTCCTTTAAGTTGGTTAATGATAACATACAATAATGCATCATTAACCCTTTTAAGATGTGACTCAGACATAGGTAGAGATAGCTGGTCATAGTGGTCCCATACTCTCTTCTGTCCATCAGCTTCCCCTAAAATCCCTACTCTATTCAATCCTGGGAAGATGCCTCCTCTAGCTGTTGCATAGACCACATAAGAAGTCATAAAGAAACTCTTAGTTTCCCTTATACTGACCAACTGATTATGTATGCTATCAGATACAATCATTGGCCAATCAAATTGTTGTCTGCCATCCAAGATTGTCTGAATAAAGGGAAACATCCATTCTTTGCAGTGAAAAGCATCCCGCTTTCCAAAGACCCTAGATAGCATCACTATAATGTCTACCACTTCCTTGTAAAAATCTACCCTCCTTGGCTGATCTAAAAGTTTTGTCAGAGACTTCTTCTCTGTTCTTAACCATTTCTTATTTAGGTGGGTTCTATTAGTTTCCTTGTGGGTGATAAATATTTCCAAGGCTTTTGCCTCATTCAACAGTCCCAGGTTCTTTGAATTAGGGAAATTAAACATATATTAGAACATTTGCGGTGTCAAGTCTATGATAACATTGTCCTATGAATCCACACATTGATTGGTGGCAAGATTGTAAGCCCTAGATGCTGTCATGATCAATTTTGGGCATTGGATAGATAGTGGAAATACAAAAATGTGGGCTAGACTAGACAACTATTCTTTGTGTTCTTCCTGTCACCTCTTCAACAAAATTCTCTTAATACAAATCCTCATAGTTGAATGGACCCAATTTGGTATCAGTTATATCAGCCCATCCAAATTCCACTTTACTGGCTGTGACAACAGGACCCTTATGATTATACCTCAAGGTATAAGGCAGCTGCTCCAGTTTGATCTTCTTGGTCTTAGTTGATGCCTTTGAAGTTTCTGTAGGATGAATCCTCTGAGAAGCTTCTCCTGATATTCCTGACATTCTTTAACTTCCTGCAACAAAACCTTAAATTAGATCCTTGAACAAATATAACAAAATATGCTTTAAGATCTTACCCTTCTTATATATACCAGATGCGAAACCAGGCAGAACATATTCTAAATAGTCTCTTTTAAAACATTGTGGGATCGAAGTCAAAAAAATTATTGAGATTATAGTAATAACAAGGCGAGACCAGAGTCAGAGTTGGAACGGTAACCGAAATCGGAATGAAAACCGATTTGGTTTCATGAAGATTTTCTAATTTTATATTTAGTTCTACTTCCGCTTCCGCCTAGGCTACCATTAATTTGGAAGCCTGCTTCTTATTGTAAGTGGAGTCGGATACGGGATGGAAATGGAATCGATACTTTCTACAAAAGATGGTTCAAAGTCTAAATCGATTTCGATCCCGCTTCCGCTTAAAATAACCATGATGTCACAAGAGATTTTAATAGGCTGATAAATAACATCATGATTTTAAGGACTAGGTCATATCAAAATGAAAGGGGCTAGAAAATAACCTATACAAGACCATCCCCATATGACCGAGAGGCAACCATAATAATTAGGGAATCATATTTAAAACAAGAACATGTCAAAACCCTAATTCACAAACCCTCGATTTCAAATAATTAGGGCACGAATTTAACCCATCTAAACTAATTAGATTTAATGCGCAATAGGATTCCTAAGTAAAACCATAATTCATCAAGCCTTACCAATGTAAAAACAGTAACAAAACCAAGCCATTTAAAACTAGGGCACCACGATACGATCACGATTAAAACGTGAAAACGACCGTTTCAAAAACAAACAAACGAGAAACAAAACACTAGAAAAGAAAAACAAAAACAAGAAAACCAAACAAAAAGAGAATAAAAACAAATCACATGAACGCACAATAGAATCGAGAGTCACGAATTCACACAAAACCAATGATTGAATAAAAACGGAAAATGCGAAACAAAACGAAAGAGAAGAACAAAAACCCTATGTCAAACGCAAATAAAAAGGTTAGCCCTCCAAAGAAATTCCACGCGTAATTGTCTCCCTTTCGATCGAATCACACGTCCAAACACTCCATTGCAACTCTACTTCACTCTTGATCTTTTAAACAATGATAATAACTTCCCATTAATCCCTAATTTAGGTAAAAACTCGCAGGTTTCATATGTGCAGAGCTCCTGTAATTAAGGCTATAAATGTAGCAAAGCGGAATCGACACTGCAGAGGGAACTGGCACATTACTGTTGTGTGACTTCAGTAAAGTCAACGACGAAAAATGGCGGGAGTGGAATCATAATTGATATTGATTTAGAAACTTTATCCAAGTCTCGCATTTGGTTCCCATTTCGGTTCCGGTTCCGGCGACAAAGAAGAAAACATAAAAAAAAGTCAAATAAAAACACGAAGACAAAAGTGAGAAAAACCAAAAATAAACCTAAGTCTAAATGAACAAAACAAAAGGTGGAGGCGAAGACCGGATGGAACCTGATTTAGAAACCATAAATAAATTCAAACTTAACTTCTGCTCTAGCCCCGGCTCCGAAAAAGACAAACCAAAAGGCAAGAAAAAAAAACCGTAGGGACAGGGATTGAAATCGATCTTTGGAACAAGTTTCAAAATCCAATCTAGTTCTGGTTCTAGTTCCGACAAAATAAACCAAAAAAAAACAAAGTGTTGGAAAAGATAGACTCCAAACTTTGTTTGAAAAACAACCAAAGACAAAAACAAAAAAGGGGGAACTATTTTGATCAAGGCAAAAGATGGGGTGGTTATGCAAGGCATAACAAATGGCGACTCGGCTGGGAAAAAGGTTTACCCATTTTCAAGGCACCCAAGAAAAATTCATTTACCCTAAAACTACTTGGCTTATGAAGCATGTTAACTTGAATAAGATCAGATATATAGGATAAGATTGAGTTGGAATCTCAGATGTATGTGCTCAAGAATATTTCTGAATCTGATTGTGTGTGTATATTGTGCATCATTCTTTATAGATACTTTCTCTGCTCCTGAACAACTATACCTAAGATTCAAGCTACATAGGTTGAGTCCTTTAACTATCATGCAATAAAATCTTGGGTATTGCTCTGCTGCCAGATAGGCATCCATAGCCCTGACAGAGATAACTCTCGTTCTCTCAAAGCATTTCTCTACTGCCAACCAGGCGTCCATAACCCAGATAGAGATACTTAATTACCCATTTGATATCGAGCTTGCCTTTTCTTTCCTTCTTTTCAATTTTTTTTACTTAAGCTTCACTTGTGGAAATCTTTTATGCACCTTCCTCAATACTCAGATACAATTGATCTAAAATGTGGGTTCAAAACTATAATAGATTTTATGATAGTCTTGGAATCAAATTTTTTCACTTGAATCAAAGGTAGAGCCACTCTTAAACAGATAGGCATTTACTTAGGCAGATGTTTTATCTATTTTGGTGATAGATTTTTTATCATAATTCATGAGATATTCACAATGTATCTTCCATCCTTAATAAATTTTCAAACCAAGACTAAAATGATCATAAGACATGAGTTTCAGAATGAAATCCTTTTCAAAGATGCTAATGAAAATACCTAAACCAATTTCTCTCCTAGTACCAGTAGTATACTTTGAATAACAACCCCTTTTCATGAGATGGACAAAAATGAAGATCCCCAACAAAACAAGACAAAACAAAACAAACAAAAAGAACAAACAAAACAAACAAAAACTAAACAAAAACTAAACAAAAACAAAATTACATATGATACAGTATAATACATTCTCTTTAAAACATCAGAACTTTCATGAACCAAAATAGTGCTTGAGAAAATGACCATTAACTGGTAATGGAACAGGTTCTCCTATTAAGGTACTTAAACGAAAAACATTCTCGCCTAGTATCTTAGCCACTTGATATGGACCTAACCAGAGTCTATCAAACTTCTGGTGATCTCCCTTCTTTTCTCTGGCTTTATCCCATAGTAATACAAGATCTGATATCCTAAAGGCTTTTATCTTGGCTTTTTTGTCAAACCAACGTTTGACAATAGCCTGATGCTTAGAGAATTGCTACAAAGCAACATCTCTTTTCTCTTCCATGTTAAGCAAATTAAGAAATCTAACCTCGATCCTATCATCCTTGGAGTAAAATTCTTGCATAAAATTAAGAACAGGTATTTGTAAATGGATTGGGAAGACTAGGTCTTGGCCATAGACTAACTTAAAAGGAGAATTTCCTAGAGCTGCTTTGATTTAGGTTCAATCTGCCCATAGGGAAAATCTCAACTGGGTGTGCCAATCCCTAGGATTGCTTTCTAACAACTTTCTTATTACTTCCAACAGGCTTTTATTAGTGGACTCAACCACTCCATTTCCTTGAGGGTAGTAATTGGACGAATACTTCAAAATAATTTTATGTTCATATGCCCATTGAATGAATTCAACAGAAGAAAAATCAGGGCCATTATCACATACCAGAGCAAATGGAACTCCAAACCTGGTTGTGATGTTCTTAGTCAAAAATTTGATGACCACCTCAGTGGTGCTATTTTTGCAGGGTTGAGCCTCAGTCCAACGTGTACAGTAGTCAGTTTCAGTCAAAATGAACTTGTGTTCTGTAGAAGAATTGGGATTAATAACACCTACAAAATTCAGTGCCCATTGAGCAAACGACCTTACCTCATACACTGGTTGAAAAGGCATTGCCAGATTTCTTTCCCTGGGTGTAGAAGTTTGACATACATGACACATTCTGACATGTTGGTGTGCATCCCAAAATACATAAGGCCAATAATATCCTAGTCTAAGAATCTGATGAGCCAAAGCATCTGCTGACCCATGTCTTGTTCCATGCCTTCCATGGAACTCATAAATAGCATGTTTGGCCTCTTGCTGATCTAAACAACATAAGTAAATCCCTTGAAAATTCTTTCTATAGATGGATGCCCCTTTAAGCATGTAGTGAGCACTCTTCATCCTCAATGCTCTCCTCTGAGTAGTGTTCATTCCTTCTGGACATCTATTATTGAGGAGGAAGAAAATCAAGTCTGTGTACCAGGGATCCTTAGTAAATGATCAGACAGTATACTACTGACAAGTGATGTTTTTGTGCACATCTGCCATTGCTTTTGATAAACCTTGCCCTCAGACAAGTTTCATAGGGTGAATCTTTAAGTCAAATTCTTGTAGAATTGCCATCCACTATCCTCTTTGCTCTCCCAATTCACTTTTCATCAAGAGAGAATTCACAGCTGGATCTGGAACTATGGCCATTACTTGACTTTGAAGAATATAATGTTTGAACTTTTTTACCACTTGAACTAATGCAAAGGCTTGTTTTTCCAGGGGCGGGTATCTAACTTCTGCATTCTTAAATGGAGAGCTCATGAATGCAATAGGTCTTTCCTCTCCCTCTCCTCTTCGTTGTGTTAACAAAGTTGCACATGAATGGTCAGATGTGAAAGAATAGATATAAAAAGGCCTTAGATAATCTAGGCTAGTCAAAACAGGCACCTCAGATATTGACTGTTTGATCTATGAGAAAGCATATTTAGCCTCATTACTCCACTCAATTTTTGCCTCTTTCTTCATCATTTCTATTAGAGGTTTGACGATCTTTGCAAACCCAGTTATAAATTTTCTAACAAAATTAATCCTTCCGAAGAAGGATCTCATTTCTTTCTTGCTGCCTAGCCTTGTTAATTTCAAGATAGCCTCTACTCGATCAGTGTCTATGGATATCCCTTCTTTTGATAAGATGTGACCTAGGAGTTTCCCTTTAGATACTCTAAACACACACTTCTTTGGATTGAGGGAGATACCATAGCTTATACATTTCTTGAGAACTTTTTCTAGATCCACTGCATGGTCTTCTCTAGTCTTGGAGAAGATGGTTAAATCATCCACATAAATAAGTATACACTTCCCTGTCAAATCTTTGAAGGCTACATCCATTTCCCATTGAAAGGTTGCTCCAGCGTTGATAAGACTGAATGGAATCCTCTGATAGGCAAATGTGCCCCACTTGGTGGTGAAGGCTATCTTCATTTTGTCCTCATGACTGACAAGAACTTGATTGTACCCAGAATAACCATATAAAAATGACATCATCTGAGACCCATTAACCTTTTGTAGCACTTCATCAAGAGAGGGTAGTGGATAATTATCCTTCTGAGAGGCTTTGTTTAGATTCCTGAAATCAACACATAGTCTAATCTCACCATTTTTCTTGCGTACAGGAACTAAATTTTCCACCCACATAGAATGTCTAACAGGAAAGATTATTCTTGCAAATAGGAGCTTTTGCACCTCTTTCTGGATCAGGGGCTCAATTAGAGCATTGACCGGGCATTGTTTCTGATGGAAGGGCTTGGATTCTGGCTTGAGAGGTATGGTATGTGTGATCACTGAAGTATCAAAAGTTTTTAGATCATCATAACTCCAAGCAATGGCTGCAATGTTTTTCTCCAAAACTTTAACTATCTTGTCCTTAATTTCTTGAGGACAAGTCTTTCCTATGAGAACATTTCTTTCTGGGCCTGAGTGAGTCAGATTGATAGATTCATATTTCCCTCCTTCACTCTTTATAGGCACCCTTTGACGAGCTCGTGGGTTAGAATCAAATATTCTCTCCAAAGCTACAATCCCTTTTGGAATACTATTACTTTTTAGCTCCAATATCCCTTCTGCACTACCATTCTCTGGATCCCAATCTCCCTGATCTCTTTCAGATTCATCTATTATCTGTCCTTCAAAAACATCTGAACTTGCCAAAAAGGCCAATATATGCTGATCATCATCGAATACCTGAAAATTTTAGACATTATTAGGGACAGCTGGGACTGAAATTAATTCAACTGAAAATCTCTTTAGATTAGAGTCTTCCATGGGTTCCAATGTGCTAGTAGCAACAACAAGGGCATCTACAATTTGATTAGCTTATCTAGGGATCAGAGTAATCCCAAAAGCATCAAAGTCTTCAATTAAGTTCCAAACTTTGTTTCTGTATGCAACCAATCTTTTGTTATGACATGTATACTGGCTACGTACCTATTTTACAATCACTTCAAAATCCCCCATGACCATGAGAGCAGTGACCTTTTTATGAGCAAACATGAGTCCATGAGCAAGTGCTTCATACTTTGTCATATTATTTGTGCAACCAAACTGCAACCTGTAAGATGCAAAGTAATTTTTCCTTTTTGGGTTGGTTAGTTCAATCCCTACTCCACTTCCTGCTTTGAATTTGGAGCCATCAAATTTAAGACTCCACAATTGGTCTTTAGCTGGGAGCTCCTTCCTTTTAGGGATAATAGGGGATGAGTTACTTGGGATATGTGGTGGCTCAGACTTTTGTTGGTCATCAGAAATTGACTTGGGGCCAGGCTCACTTGAAGGTTTTTCTATGTTTTCAGCTTGCTCAAAAACCACTTCCTGAACAACTTCTTAGGCTAAATTGCAATCCAATTCATTTTTTATCGATGCCTTGGGAATTGGTAGAGTATCTGGGGTAGGTGTATTGGACAAGAACTGGGATACCTCAATTTTTTATTGAATGTTGTAGCCTAGAACCTGAGCCTGATCAAACTGTGAGGAATCTTCCTCCTGAGGAGGGCTAGTCCTAGTGAGCATGGTAGCATCCTTAACTTTAAAAGAAAACTCATTGATGGGGGTTTGGGGTTTCTCTTGACATATTTGCTAAGGTTGGCCTACATGACTTAAGATATCTAGGCATGATTGGCATGTTAACTCTGAATGATTGTGATAATGAATCCTACACCAATTAGGAAGCAACAAACTATTCAAATCAGTTTCTCCTCCTAATACCAACCTATCTTGTTGTAATTTCTTTATTAGAACTTGCTAGTTGATTTAGATAATTGGGTTACTATGTTCTAGGAGCAATTATCCTCAGGATTGAATATAGAGAAAGTAAGGACTTCCTCTTGTTTGTAAACTCCTATCTCAGTCTCAAAATATGCTACTTCATTTGAAGCATAATATTTTGTAATCATATGCTTGAGTCTTGGTTCACTCGCAATCCTTATCTGTATTGCTACCCCCTTCCAAGGTAGCCACATGTGAGAGAAATCCAAAGAAAATAATCCCCCAATACTTTTCATTAGCTCCTGACTTAGGAGCATACCATATGTCTCTGGGATATCAACCACTTGGATATCTATGTAGGTTTGGATCCTTGGATCTGATCCAACCTGTACATGCATGTTCTTTAGTTCTCCTACAACATTGACCTCAGTTTTGTCTAACTGGATCACTTTCTTATTGATCGGGATAGGATTTAATCCTAACTTCTTACATATTGAAAAGGGCATAACATTACCTAATGCTCCAGAGTCCAACAAACAGTTATGCAAATTCTTCCCAAAAATCCTTAAACTTAAAAGAAAAGGTGGGGTACTGGTCTTACCTTTATAGATGGTTGCATTTGTCTCCTTCACTAGAGTCCCTTTACCTTTTCCCTTTAAGCGGTCTGCCTCCTCCAGGGCCTTCAATACAACTTCACGTTGAGCCAGACACCACTTCATAATGTCAAAGAAAGATAATGATGTCTTATGTCTCTGCAATTCTGCAATAAAATCAAATTCTGAATCATTCCTCACTTGATATTTAGGAAAAGGAGGTGGATTACCTCTATTCTGAGGGTCAGAAGGTCCCTTTGGTGGCGGTGGGTTATTATCTACATTTTGGTTAGGTGGGACCATGTTGTTTCGGGGTGCAAATGTAGTAAATGGGCCCTTATTCTGATTTCTTAGAAAGTGACCACATTTGGACTGGAAGGCTTGGGCATCATACACATCCTCTTCTGGCTCATTATCTCCCTGCATGGAAAATTGGTATGTCTCTTCAATAGTCTCAAAAGTCATAGTAGTACTGACTGGCCCATTATCTTGATTGGAGTTTATTTCTGGATGATGGGAATCAACTTGTACAATCTTTACCATTTTCTCCATTTTTGGGCAATTAACCTTAAAATGTGTTGCAGTATCTTGTAGCCTGCACCAATTAGTCATGAAATTAAGGTTAGCTACATTAGCAGTATGTGATCTATCCTCACCTAACTAATAATTATGGGAAACTCCCCCATTGTTAGGTCCAATATTCCACTACCTATTGTTGTTGTTGGACCTCTGGTTATATCCTCTGTTCTGATTTTGGTAATTTTGATTAGAGGAGTTCTGATTTTGGAAGTTCCGGTTGGTGTTCTAATTCACATTCTAATTAGAGTAATTCCCCTGGTTGTTGTAACCTCCCTGGTTCTGATAATTCTGGTTTTGGTTGTGGGGAGGGTTTTGCCTAAGCTGTGCCATATCATTAGACATTTGAGATAGAGCCTTCTTGAGCGTCTCTAACTCATTGGTCAGTTGAATAGTTTGTTCATTTTGCACATTCTACACTATGGATGGGGAATGAACATGCATTGATCCTCCTGCTTGTTGTTGTTGATTTTGAGGTTGTTGGGAAGAATCTTGCATGCCATTTCCAAAAAAGGGCATGGTAGGTGGGGCTTGTAACTTAGACACAGGTCCATATTGGGAGTAAGGCATTTGTGGGATAGTGTTGTACAATGGTGGGTTAGGCGTCTGATAACTCATGGGAGGAAGAGTTGCTCCTAAACCTCCTGATTGCAGACTTCTCCGCTGTTGCAATTTGATGGCTAGATGATACACTTTAGACAGAGAGTCAATTTCATTGGGTAGATAAGTCCTTTGCAAGAATAGGCCAATCAAGGGATCAACAACTCTTAAATATGCTTGAATGGAAATATTCTTAGCCACTAAGTAAGGATCTTGTAGCCTACGAAACATCCTTTGGAATCTAGTGTTGAATAGAGGCAGTGGCTCATGATGTTCCTTTTTTATGGTGGAAAACTGGCGATACAGGATGGCAGGGTCTACGTAGACCCTGAATTGATTAATGAATTCGTTTTCTAAATTTGTCCAGCCCAGGATAGATCCCTGGGGCAGATTTAAGTACCAATTATAGGCCATGTCCCCTAAACAATAAGGAAAAAATCTACATACCACATCTTCATGAGCCACTTGAGCATAGGTACAAGCATCTTTGAATGCTTGTATATGCTCTCCAGCACTTCTTGATTCCCCATGCATGTACTTGGGACAAATTTTTTTTGGATTCTTCGGTACATCATGGATTCCCCCTGGAATAGTCCCTAGTGGAGAGGGGTTATTCACAATGTAGGCCATGGGTAAGATTGGTTGAGCAGGTGGTGGTGATATAGGTCGAATTGGTGGTGACACTGGCCTCGCTGGTGGTGGAGATGTAGGTTGGACTTGTGGTGACATAGACCGAGCAAGTGGTGGTGATGTAGGTTGAATTGGTGGTGGTGTTCGTTGAACTGGTGGTGGTGTTCGTGGATTTGGTTGAAATCCAGGATGAGTAAGCAGTGGTGGCAACAGTGGAATCAAAATTCTACAAGCATGGGGTCTAGGTCTAACCAGGGTTTGGAGTTCTTCTAATGGTTCAGAGGAGAGCATTAAGGATGAAGAGTGCTCACTACATGCTTAAAGGGGGATCCATCTATAGAAATAATTTTCAAGGGATTTACTTACATTGTTTAGATCAGCAAGAGGCCAAACATGCTATTTCTGAGTTCCATGGAAGGCATGGAACAAGACATGGGTCAGCGGATGCTTTGGCTCATCAGATTCTTAGATCAGGCTATTATTGGCCTTATGTATTTTGGGATGCACACCAACATGTCAAAACGTGTCATGTATGTCAAACTTCTGCACCTAGGGAAAGAAATTCAGCAAAGCCTCTGCATCCAGTGTATGAAGTAATATCATTTGCTCAATGGGCATTGGATTTTGTAGGTGTTATTAATCCCAATTCTTTTGTAGGACACAAGTTCATTTTTACTGCAACCGACTACTGTACACGCTGGACTGACGCTCAGCCCTGCAAAAACAACACCACAGAGGTGGTCATCAAATTTTTGACTGAGAACATCACAACCAGGTTTGGAGTTCCATTTGCTCTAGTATGTGATAATGGCCCTACTTTTTCTTCTATTTGAACTCATTCAATGGGCATATGAACATAAAATTATTTTGAAGTATTCGTCCAATTACTACCTCAAGGAAATGGAGTGGCTGAGTCCACTAAAAGAAACATGTTGGAAGTAATAAGAAAGTTGTTAGAAAGCAATCCTAGGGACTGGCACACCCAGTTGAGATTTGCTCTATGGGCAGATCGAACCCAAATCAAAGCAGCTCTAGGAAATTCGCCTTTTAAGTTAGTCTATGGCCAAGACCTAGTCTTCTTGATCCATTTACAAATACCTATTCTTAAGTTTATGCAAGAATTTTACTCCAAGGATGATAGGATCGAGGTTAGATTACTTAATTTGCTTAACATGGAAGAGCAAAGAGATGCTTCTTTTCAACAATTCTCTAAGCATCAGGTTGTCGTCAAACGCTGGTTTGACAAAAGAGCCAAGATAAAATCCTTTAGGATATCAGATCTTGTATTACTATGGGATAAAGCCAGAGAAAAGAAGGGAGATCACTAGAAGTTTGATAGACTCTAGTTAGGTCTGTATCAAGTGGCTAAGATACTAGGCGAGAATGCTTTTTGTTTAAGTATCTTAACAGGAGAACATGTTCCATTACCAGTTAATGGTCAGTTTCTCAAGCACTATTTTGGTTCATGAAAGGTTTGGTGTTTTAAAGAGAATGTATTATACAGTATCATATGTAATTTTGTTTTTGTTAGTTTTTGTTTAGTTTTTGTTTGTTTTGTTGGGGATCTTCATTTTGTCCATCTCAGGAAAAGGGGTTGTTATTCAAAGTATGCTACTGGTACTAGGAGAGAAATTGGTTTAGGTATTTTCATTAGCATCTTTGAAAAGGATTTCATTCTGAAACTCATGTCTTATGATCATTTTAGTCTTGGTTTGAAAATTTATTAAGGATTAAAGATACATTGTGAATATCTCATGAATTATGATAAAAAATCTATCACCGAAATAGATAAAACATCTGCCTAAGTAAATACCTATCTGTTTTAGAGTGGCTCTACCTTTGGTTCAAGTGAAAAATCTAATTCCAAGACTATCATGAAATCTATTGTAGTTTTCAACCCGCATTTTAGATCAAGTGTTTTAAAAGAGACTATTTAGAATATGTTCTACCTGGTTCCACCTCTGGTATATATAAGAAAGGTAAGATCTTAAAGCATATTTTGTTATATTTGTTCAAGGATCTAACTTAAGGTTTTGTTGCAGGAAGTTAAAGAATGTTAGGAATATTAGGAGAAGCTTCTCAAAGGAGTCAGCCTACAGAAACTTCAAATGCATCAACTAAGACCAAGAAGATCAAACTGGAGCAGTTGCCTTATACCTTGAGGTATAATCATAAGGGTCCTGTTGTCACAACCAGTAAAGTGGAATCTGGATGGGCTAATATAACTGATACCAACTTGGGTTTATTCAACTATGAGGAGCTGTATTCGAATAATTTTGCTGAAGAGGTGACAGGAAGAACACAAAGAATAGTTGAGTCTTGTCTAGCCCACATTGCTGTATTTCCACTATCTATCCAATGCCTAGAATTGATCATGATAGTAGCTGGGGCTTAAAATCCTGCCACAAGGTAGTGCGTGGATTCACAGGACAATGTTATCATAGACTTGACACCGCAAATGTTCCAATATATGTTTAATGTCCCTAATCCAAAGAACCTAGGACTGATGAATGAGGCAAAAGCCTTGGAAATATATAGCACCCATAAGGAAACTAATAGAACCCACCTAAATTAGAAATGGTTAAGAACAGAAGAAGTCTCTAACAAAAATTTTAGATCAGCCAAGGAGGGTAGATTTTTACAAGGAAGTGGCATACATTATAATGATGCTATCTAGGGTCTTTGGAAAGCGGGATGCTTTTCACTGCAAAGAATGGATGTTACCCTTTATTCAAACAATCTTGGATGGCAAACAATAATTTGATTGGCAAATGATTATATCTGATAGCATACATAATCAGCTGGTCAGTATAAGGGAAACTAAGTTTCTTTATGACTTCTTATGTGGTCTATGTAGCAGCCAAAGGAGGCATCTTCCCAGGATTGAATAGAGTAGGGATTTTAGGGGAAGTTGATGGACAAAATAGAGTATGGGACCACTATGACCAGCTATCTCTACCTGCGTCTAAGTCACATCTTAGAAGGGTTAATGATGCATTCTTGTATGTTATAATTAACCAACTTATAGGAGATGCAGGGTATAGGTTAAGTCAGGAGGCCATGGCCTTTATCACAGAATAGGGATGTTGGTATATCCAATACCCCATGTTCACTTATTTCAGGTTGGTAGGATTTGAGGGTCATCCCCACTTACTTCCAAGATGTTACAGCAACAGGATGATGTTGATGGAGTTTGTCTACCAAGCTCTAGGGGTCAATGCCCAATTGGCAATGAAACACAAACCCGATTGTCACAAGTTCCCCATGCAATTGGGTGAGTATAGTTTCCCATATCTTGTGGGAGCTAAAGTGCTTTGTAATGAATTGGTGCATTTGAAGTTGGGCTTATACACTGCCCGAAAGTATTTTGATCCAAAGAAGAAGATGAATGCTTTGTTGGCTTCAGTCTTTAATAAACACTTCAACTTGCTGGAGGACTTCTGGAGTGATCTCCAAGATGAGTATGACCTCAGAAAGAGGAATTATGAGAGGTTACCTATTCCACTCATGTTGGAATTTGGAGTGACAATTGATGTTCCTGATGCACTATCGGATGATGGGGTAGTGTTCGATCCATCCTATGAGGCACAAAGCATAGGTACAAAAAGTTTGGATCCAGTGGATTGGGATGCTGAGGAAGCCATTGATATCAAACGTATAGCAAGACCTGTACTGGATAGGAGTATCTAATGGGTTGTTCTTAGAGCTAAAGCTCCTGGAGGTCCAGCTCCCAAGAAAGAAAAAGGATACAAAATAACTAAAAGGAGAGTGCCACCTAAAGAACCATTAGAGTTCTTCTCTCTTGACATAGAAGAGATTGAGCTGGAAGCTTCGGCTCAAGATGAATCTGAGGCACTGGAGGAAAATGTTCCAATAGGAGCAGTGGATCCAGTATCATTTGCAGAAGAGTCATCTTCTCAAGTCCCTATTACAGAGCAACAAGGTGAAGAGATGGCTAAGGGGAATCTTCATGGTATAGCTAAAACATTGAAGGGAAAAGGAGTAGAGCTGGAGATCCATGATGTTGGAACATATTCTGATGAGACTTTGTCAAAAAAAGATGTGCAAGAGGAGATGTCTCTAGAAACTGAACATGTGTTAACTGAAGAAGATCAATGGGCACTTTTTGAGGAAGCAAAGAAAGCTTCAGATGCTAAAGCACATGTAGAAGCAATGGAGAAGAAAAAGGAAATAGATGCTAAGGCACAAGCAGATGCCTTACTTCAACAACAAAAAATGGAAGCCGAGCGAAGAGCTGATGAAGTGCAGAAACAACAAAGACAAAAGGAGGAGGAGATCAAGAGCAAAGAAGACAATGACAGGCTGGAAATGGTGCAAAAAATCCATGAGATAGAAGAGGAAAAGGCTAAGCAGTGGAGGGAGAGAGAAGCCCTTGAGGCTAAAATTAAAATAATTGAAGAAGCCTATAAGAAGAAGGAGGAGGCAGAACACACACAAAAAGAGAAAGATTTTGGGGAGCTGGCCAAGCAACTACAAAAGGAAAAGGAAGCCTCAGACAAACTTAAAGTGTTGGAAGAAGAGAGGAACAAGTTACTTGAGGAGAAAAGGTTGGAAGAGGAAAAGTTGAAGAAGGAACAAGAAGACAAGAAGATGCAAGAACAAAAGGACAAGGAAGAAGCTAAAAATCTAGCACAAGAAAATGTAGAGAAAGAACAACACGATGTACAGAAGTTTGATCCTCAACCTAAGGTTAATATGCTACAGCCTTTATCATCTACAACTATTGCTTCTACTTCAACTATAATGACGACTACTCCAAGTGCTCCCACTTGGTTAAAACTTGATCTTCAAAAGAGGCTAGTAACACCCTCACAACCTCTTAATTGGGATGATATGATGAAAGAGATTGAAAAAGAAAGACCCAAGAAGAAGGCTAAAATTCTGCATTCCACTAGACTCACTGAAGAAGGAGAAATTGTTGCTGAATGTGCAATACAATGGTGGATAAGGATGTGGGAGATATGCAACTAACTGATTACCAGTTGGGCACGGTCAATTTGGGAAGACCCACAAGAAATCAGCAAATGAACTTAATTGATGTGGTAGCATCATCCACCAAATCAAGGATGATAAAGGATTAATAGAGAAAGGACGAGCTTAAGGCTCAATTGGATCAATTACACACCTTCTTGAAGAATGTTTATGCTCCAAGGCCACAACAAATTACCACCATAGAGACACTAGTTTTTCTTAGCAAGAGAGAGGTGGATGATTTGGTGCAAATAAGGATTAAGGCTGGGATGATGGATGGATGGACCGACAAACTTAATCGAGAAGTAGGTGAGGTGCTAGGAAGTAGTCATGAGGTTCATGAGAAAGCTTTGAAGCTTATAGAAGAAATGAGTCAGCATGCTAAATCATTGGGAGAACAAGAGGAGGAGTATATAGGGTATATCCAAAAATTAAAAGAGATCAATAAATTGCCAAAATCTACTCATCTGGAGTAGTCAATCCTTGAAGAGGACAACACATATTTCTTGGAAAAGGCCTCCAACATAATCCGGTTTAGATCTGAATTTTTGTACAAACATAAGAATGAAGTTCAGGATTCTAGCAAGGATCTAAATGAACAGCTTGATGAGCTAGAAGCTGTTATTGCTATTCTAGTGAATGTTGATATACTAGTGAAGGAAGGCTTGCCTTTAAGTCAGTTAAAATAGAAATGGGATGGTAGACTTAAAGAGGTCATACAAAAGGGAGATGATGGAGAAGATCTGCTATTGGATCGATTGATGGGTATTAGAGAAGAGGTAAGGGCAGCTAGAAGGGAGTTGACAAAGTTGAGAGACATGAGAGATTTTGCGGCTGCTGAATTGAAGAGGATCAAGTTCGAAGACAGGTGGATTGATGGACTAGATTTGGATATGCTTCAACAAGTCTTCTCTAGTTATGATGAGTACACTTCAGAGCAAACTCTGCATGCATGACTGACAGTCTTATGGGAGCATGAATTTCTTTTCTCTTCTCTCTTTTTCTCTCCAATTTACTAGATGATCAATATGGGAACTAGAGATCAATTGATCCGAGTTTCCAAGAAATTTAAGTTCCTAAAAAGGTGGATCTCGACTTTAGATAGAGAGGACTTCATATTTTGTACATCTGTATATACCTGTAGGATACCATATTGTAAAGGTCGTCGAATGAGAATAGAATTGGCCACCTGATAGTAGGAGATAGGAATTTTACAGCTTTTGAAAAGACACTTTGTTATTTTTAGTTATAGTTGAATACAAATATAGGTTTTTTTATGCAATATGGTGTTGGAATTGAGTTTACTGGATAAGGTTAATTCATAATCTATCTGTATGCCAGTGATTGTGTTGAAGTATAAATGTTTCTTATGTGATGAAAATCATTAGAAGGAACCAGATTTGAAGATTATATTAAATTATCTATGAATTGAATTATTGAATGTCTGTTGATCTATGATTTTAACAACGAATGAGGGTTTTTGCTTTTGAATCTTTTGAAGTATTATGATGTGTGATTGTGATGGTTAAACTAAGCACCATAGATGCATGCAATAGTATGGATTGTTCTATAAATTGCATCATATTATGGTTTTCTTGATCTATTGGAAGACCGTTCATTTTTGAAAATATATGTCTGGATATTAGATAAGTTTTATTCATTTTTCACTAATGTACGCCCTGATTTATCTTTATCTTTTATTTTAAACCCCTTTTCGTTAAGTACATATTGGTGAACACGCCATTGCTTGCATTCCTTGTTACTAGCAAAGGACCCTTGAATATTACAGTTGCATGGACCACTTGAGTGACACCAGACAGTTGAGAACCAACTACCAGGATCTTGGGAGTTAGGCTACTATATGTTGTCTTTCTTTTTCAGGAGAAATAGAATAGAGATATTATGTTTAACGTTGTTTGTGTCATTTTCACCATCAACATAACTATAGGTGATAAATTTGTAATAAGACTATAAATATTAATGCTTGTGGACCATTTGATCATAATCTTATATACTATTATTCTCATGTTTTAATAGATGAGAAGCTTGTTAGAGATCCATAAATTTTCATAGAAACAATAAATTATATATACAATCATAAAAAAATGGAAATTTGAGGTAATCAAAGGATAATTGTTGAAGTTCCTTCTTTTTTCAACTATCAATAAATTGTAGGTATACTAATAGATGATATGAAAACATAATAAATGACAATAATTGGAAAAAGGGAGGTAATCAAAGGACTATTGTTAGAGTAACTTTATTTCGACTTACAATTAATTGTAGGCATTGCACAACTTAGATATCACTATAAGGGTCTCTATTGGAGTATCCTATAGCCTTTTCATTTGAAAACCACCATTTAATAATTTAAATCAATAAGTGCCTTCTTTATGCCTTTATATTACTTTTCAAAGAGAATTTACAAATAGAGAAGAAACTCTCATTAGAGCCAATATAGAAATTGTGACTTGAAGCTTAAGATCCTCATAAATGACCTCATATATAATTAATAAATAGCTTTTCTTAGATCTAAGAAGAAAACAAGACACTTGTGAATTAACAACAATGCTAATGTTAGGTCCAGAAGGGATATTGAAGAATATAATATTATTGCATATGAATTGTACATTACAAAGAAATATATGTCAAGGTTGATCTAAATATTCTTTAAAAATCATCTTGTACTATGATAGGTCTTAAATTTTATTGAGCTAAGCATGTTAGCTTGACAAGGGTCAATTTTTGATATTCATCCTACTGTGTTGATAGGGCTCAAATTTTGATAATGATCTTGTTTATTTGACATGTCTCAAATTTTGATAATGAGTCTATTGCTTTGAAAGGTCTCAAATTTTCACTTGTTTTTGTTAGTGCAAATAGGGTTATTTCATATCTAGTTAGCATATCACCCTTTCTAGGTTGACATATTCAAACTAGTTACATCTCCACTTAAGGAATTTTTACTTTTTGTCTCACTTCATTTGGTTGAGACACATGTACTCATGTGTTGAGGCATTTATTGCATGCACACTTTATACATACTCACACACTTATCCTATGAGCATACATGTGTTGCATCTTTGCAAGGGTAGTTGATTGTTTATGTTAGTGTAATTAATTAATTAATTATTACACTAGCATAAGTTAACTTAGGGTTAATTAATCATATTAGTCCTAGGTTACTTTTAATCATTTAATAAAGATGTTGAGATAAGATTCCCTTCTAGAAGATGATTTGTCTTTTCTAGAAGTTATCTCCATCTTGTTATCATTCCCTAGGTTAGGATTTCATGTTGTCACATGTAGTGTGGTTTGTACACTTGGCAACATCTTATGCTTTTTAGGTTTAGCACTTGCCTATATAATCAGGCATATGTACTCTTTGTAATTAAGAATCCAGATCATCATAATAGAATCTCTATTTTGAATGTCATTATCATACTTTCTGTGTGGGTGAATATTTCTTCTTGGCAAAGGTCCTCCATTGAAGTCTGTAGCTTCATCAAGGAAACCTGTGTATCCAACATTCCAACATGGTATCAAAGCTATTCCAGTGAAGGTTCATCCCAGGATCAAGAAAGTTTGGCTCCGATTTGGACATATTCAGCCATTTGAGGTATATCTAGGGTTTTTGCATTTTGTAATATCCGTACACATTTGCAGAAAAAAATATCCTCCCTTTCAGTCCTCCATCATGGAAAATTTTTTTTAGGTCATTGGGCATTTTTTATTTCCAAAAACGGGCAAAATTTTCTATAGTTTGGGCAAAAATCAATTATGCGGGCGACTTGGTATTTTATTTACCAGTCGGCATAAATATTTTTCCGTGGGCTATAGTCTGTAGGTTTAATCGGCATTTGCTTTTAAGTTTTCTTTAATTGCAAAAATATTTGCAATATTAAAAAAAAAAATATATATTTTTGGGTCGATCCACAACCACCGACCGATTTGCAAACTTTGGTCAGCCCTATCACATCCAGTTGCTTGTCACATCTGGCCACTTGTCACATCCAGCCGCTCATCACCAGAGTTCCCACCAACTGCCATGCCCTCGTCCCCTGCCAAGCATCCTCCGACGACTGTTCCCATTGCCCCCGGTCCTATCCCTGACCGACGACTCTGCCTGTTCCCAGTGGCGTCGCCCGCCTCCGCTCAGCTACCGCTCCGTTGGCACTCTGCCCGACGGCGGTCCTATTTTTTTCTGCCAATTAGCTCTACGATCACATCAGCGACCTGGAGCCAACGTCCGAGGGCCAAACTTTTGCGCTTGTTTAGCCTGCAGAATGCCTCATCTAGGCATTTTTTTCATTTTATCATATCTTTTCACCAGGGTATCAAAAATCTACAAACGAGATACTATCAGAAAGGGAATTCAGTGCTCTTTCCAGTGGTGACATCCATTATGGGAAATTCTACTTCTAGAATATTCTACAGTCAACTGAAGTCAAAACCCTAATTTGGACATAAAGACTCATATCTTCGCAACCGTTGATCAAAATTCAGTGATTCCAGTGGCATCAGGAAGGTGATTCAGAGCTCTTTTCATTCATCTAGTCACTTTGATCAGTTTCAGCTCTAGGTACTCTTGCATTGGTTTTGTTCAATTTGGTGCATTTGTTCAATAACTTGGATATCCTGAAGCTTGGGAAAAGGTTTTTTATTTGGGTTGCATCACTTCAATTGCATATCAGTTTTGGGAGTTTCTATTTGCTATTGAAGGTCATTGTCTTTGTATTTTTGGAGAAATTTGTTTGTACATTATGGGGCTTGCATATTATCCTCCTTTGACTATGTTGCACACGGGAAACTATAAACAATGGCGAGATGGGATCATCCACCATCTCCAATCACTTGAATTGTTGCCACATTTGTATGGTACAATTCCCCATCCAGGTCAAGGTGTTCAGAAATTTGCTTGGAGTTGTAGCAGATATAATGTTTTAGCGGTGATTGCAATGCATGTTGATTATGATATTTTGGAATCTATTGATCATTGTGATAGTCCTCACATCCTTTGGACTAAGATTTGGGAGATATATGGAGATTCAAATACTCCACCCTTCCTTGATGGTCATGATTCAGAATGTCAGGTTTCAGATCAAGTACCCCATGATGATATTGCTATGTAGGAGGTTGTTTGTTTGGATTGCCTTGAATCTTCCGAAGAGGTTGACAAGGTTGCTTTAGATGATTCTTCTTCTCCATCAGAGATAGTTGGTATCCCTTCACATTCAGTGATTCCTTGTCCAGAGTCATTGATTGAGGCTTCCATCATCATCATTCATCAGGACCCATTTTGTTTTCCAGACTTGACATCACGAGATGGCTTTGTTTTAGGTATCACTGACTTGGCTACTTCTATAGGTTTGGAGGACATTCTTGAGGGGATATCACTCCTCTATTCAGATATTTCATATATGAGACTTCCTCCATCTTCATTGGAGTTCCTTTAGCATCTACCATTGGATTGGATTTAGTCTTCTTTCAGTGGTTTTGAGGACACTTCATTATGGGGGGGCAATCAAGTCTCCATCTATTCCTTCGATGAAAGGACCATCACATTGCTATCTTTGGATCATGTTCAACATCAGTTTTCGCATCATCCTGATTTGTCACCTTCTACATTGATTGGGTATGTACCTGAGTGGGTTGTGGCATCTTCATCTTCATCAGGCAAGGAGACACATGAGTAGCTTTCAAAGACATCATCAACATTCATATACATCCTTCCTTCCTTCAATTCCTATCCGGAATGGGAAGCTACCCTGCATCTCTACATGGTTTTGTTTCTTCCGAAAGGGAGACAAGTTGTTTGTCGACATTGGATCATATTTTGTTTACATACACTTACCTTTTTTGTAGGTGATCACATATTTTTGGGGGGCTATTTAGTCTCTCTATTTCCTCCCTATGGGGGGAATTTTTATTATATTGTATCCATGTGATGATTGTTGTCCTTGGGGGGATGATGTTGAGTCCTCCAATCATCACCTTTTATGCATTTCATCTCCTTTTTTGGAGAGGGGTTTTCTTCCCACTGGGTTTTTCTTTTTTTTTCTCCGTTTGTGGGAGATTAGTTGCATTTTTCATCCTATGTACATGGGTACCTAATATGGCCATCAGCTGGGACCCATCATCATCATGCATAATCATTGCATTTTCTTTTCCTCCCTAAGTTGCACTTATGGGGGGGTGTTAGTGTAATTAATTAATTAATTATTACACTAGCATAAGTTAACTTAGGGTTAATTAATCATATTAGTCCTAGGTTACTTTTAATCATTTAATAAAGATGTTGAGATAAGATTCCCTTCTAGAAGATGAGTTGTCTTTTCTAGAAGTTATCTCCATCTTGTTATCATTCCCTAGGTTAGGGTTTCATGTTGTCACATGTAGTGTGGTTTGTACACTTGGCAACATCTTATGCTTTTTAGGTTTAGCACTTGCCTATATAATCAAGCATATGTACTCTTTGTAATCAAGAATCCAGATCATCATAATAGAATCTCTATTTTGAATGTCATTATCATACTTTATGTGTGGGTGAATATTTCTTCTTGGCAAAGGTCCTCCATTGAAGTCTGCAACTTCATCAAGGCAACCTGTGTATCCAACATTCCAATAGTTTAGTCCTACCTTCCTACCTCATTTATCTTGTCTATATATGCAAGGAAGTCATTGTACATTGTACACACTTCATACATATGATAGAGGTGCTTTTGTGCTCATTTGTTCACTAGTGGAAGTTATTTCAAATCTTGACTTCTCTAATAGTTTTATCCATGGTGAATTTTTGTTTTCCAATCATGAATGTAGCCACTCCTATTTGTAATGCTATGGTTTAAAAAACTACCAAAATTTAGTGGCCAATATGAGTAGTCGCCAACTATCAATCTAGGACAACTCTACGTTATCATTTTAAAATAAATAGCTAAAATAGAAATCATCAAGTGCAATCAATACAATAAGGAGGAACACATACACATCAACTATCCACCAATAATATGTATAATCAAAATGTTATCAAACATCATCAAATGCACCACAATATCAATTATAATTATCACATCAATCATAAGGTGTCATTAATCTTTAAATTCTCCTCTTGGAAATGATAAACACATAAGATACCCATTTGGTAAATGAGAAATGAAACTGCCAACTTGGAATTTTTTATGGAGTAAGAGGAGAGAACATATAGTATATTGAATCACCAAAGCACATCTTAATCTCCATATCCTCAAAAATTAAAATAGATTAGTAAGGACCAACATCATCATAAATTGCATATCCAATATACTCACCACAATCACACTTCCTAGAAAAATCATTCTTCATGGGAAGCATATTCACTTCTTTAATGTTTTCAATAATTGGTAGCTTATCAAATATACCAAGTATCATCTTAGAAATATCAACATTAATTAGAGTTAATGTAGGATCAATAAGATCTAGAATCACCATTTTAATAATTATGAGGAAAAACATCAACATTATGAGTAGGTATATTTTTATCATCAATAATAAATTAAATCTTAAAAGGTTTAGTTAATGAGTCAACCTTGGATTTCCATCTAGAATGATCCATCCAACCCAACTACATAAACCTCATAGAATTTGAAGGTGGATTTGGTAGATAACAATGCTTGGTAAAATGAGTATGTAAACCACATGATATTCAAGGGTGTAAACCACATGATATTCAAGGGTGTAGATCAAAGCAATTAAGCTAGAAAGATGACCTTGACATCGGGTGAAGCCACAATAGTGGTTTACAATTCAAGTGAGGAAGGAAAACTCACAAAAAATGACCCCAAGGCAAAAAAAGTGATTTTACGGGTTCGTACGAACCAAGGTTCGACCGAACCAAAAAGAGATCCGCTCGAACTAGGGTTCGACTGAACCCCTTTGAATCTTGGCCACCAAAAAAACCAAAACAATGCATATGAAAGGGGTTTGAGCGAACCTCTTTGAAGGGTTTCACTCCCCCTTATCCCTCATCCCCCATCTTAGACACAATTTTTTTTTTTTAAATGGCACTTCAAAGCTCGGGTTGAGGATGAAAATGGAGGAATCTTCACAAACCCAACTAGAATAAGGTAGTTCTCAGAATGAGCTATCCAACGAATATAATTTTAATATGTTTTGGTTTTATTATGTATGTGTTTTTTTAGTTTTATTAAACATAGGTTTTTCACTTAAAATCAAGCTCTCTATTCTGCACATATGGAAAAATAGCAGATTATCAAAATAAAATTTTAAAAAATACATTCGGGCTAGGTATTGATGTCCTTGATCGATTAAAAAAAATAAATTGAATTTCGATACATACATAAAAAGTTATGTTGTATACAGTCTGCCTATGTCTAAATTGCAATTGGTTTGACTTTGAAACTTGATTAAGGAAAAAATATTCAATAAAAAACTATGAGACGAAATGAAAGTGCTAGATATCATAGTTACAAATCTAAATTCGAAAAAATTAGAATTTTATCCTTCATACAAAAAAAATTATGTTGTATACGGTGAGCATCACTTTTTAAAAATGTTGTTTTCTGAAAAAAAACTAGTTTTCGTGGGAGATGGAAAAAAAAGTGCAATCTGATTCCAAAAAATTTGAAAAAAATATTTTTAGAATCTAAAGACAAAATGTGATGAGACTCTAGTTTGCATCATCTTCAAATTTCTCACGGTTTAGTCGCTATAGGTGCTTGAATATGAAGATTTAGTTAAAAATAATAATTTCAGTGTCCAGTTTGGCCAAAAATTGTAAACCACTATTGTGGGATCACCCCATCCACAATGGGAACAAATCTGGACATTATTGAGCTTAGTACATATTGATTTGGGTTGCTTAGATTTTTGAGCTTCACAAGAATCACCAATAAGTGAATACTCAACATGATATTTATTCATATTTCTTCTTGATACAAATTTTATGGTTTCAAAATATTTTTGGACATAAGAGCCCACGAAAGCCCTATAACTGAAACCACATTTTCCCCTATTTGTTTCCTAAGATTCCCAAAGTCTCACAAGGAGTTTTGATGAAGTAAAAAAAATGACTCAATGGGTTTCCACTTTTGTGACTTTGGTAGGTGGCATTTTTGGGCCACAAGTTTACATACAACAATTTTCTTATGTGACACAAAATATTTCTTTAAATAAATTTTGGTTTTACATGCTTTCTTTGTCAAAATGCTAAGAAAAAGTACATTTATGCTTAATATATTTTTTATGTCTATTTCCTAATTTATCTTGTACCTTATTAAGTTTTTTTCTCAATAATATGTATTGGTTACAAAGTTACATAAATATAAGTTTATACTATCTCCAACATTCTAACATTAATTCTACCTCATTTATTGTGTTTACATGAAGTTGCAGGGAGAATATTGCATTTAAAGTGTATTTAAGTGGACATGATTGTGGATAGAGCTCCATTGAATGAATCTCCAAGGAAATAGTCAATGGCCTTCAACACCCTTCTCAAATTGAATGATCCATCAATCAGATATCTTTTTTATTCAATGTAATTAAGAAATTTCCCAAGACTTCTTTAATATATCATGAAAATTACTAAACTCCTTGCCATATTTGACTTTGTAAATAAAAATGTCCAAATTGAAATCAATAAGTACTTAATCTCTTCTTGTTGACCATAAAATACTTAAAAAATTATTTCATTAACTAACATACTAGAAATCCCTTTTTCTTCACACTTCCATGTATTTCTTAGAAATCATCAATTCTCTTCATTTTCAGAATTTATGCTAAATTTGAGAAATCAATGCAGGTTGAAGGAATTGGCAAATCTTATTGTTATAGGTTTCTTAACAAATCATCGACCTCAATAAACTTATACAATGGTTGTAACCAATTGAGCAACCTTATAGAGTAGACGGAAATGACTTGAGTCAACCAATATAGCAACAACAACAAACATACAAAACACTTGAAAAGAAGCATAACTATCTTATCTCTTGTTGTAACCAATGTATGAATGTTGGTAGAGATTAAGTACAAACTAATTGTAAAATATTTTCACGTCTCCATATTCTTAACAATCAAGAACTCATCACCTCCATTAAAAAACTAGTGTTTCAAGGATCTACGTACTTCAATCTCAAGCCATCAATGATATGTTGACACTTCAACATGATCTCATCAAATGAACAATGGATATACAACTACCCATGGCTCTGGTACTACTATTAGACCTAGGAGAAGCATATTAGGATATATTATTATTGCATAAAAGATGCCTTGAGATCACAATCACCATTCAACTACAACACTTCACACAAAACTGCAATTTGTACAAATTTTTATTTTCCTCTTAAAAAAATAATGCATGCTCAATAATACTACTCTAATACTAATATTAAATTCAAGAAAGACAAAATAAAATGTAATATTATTACATATGAATTTTACATTATATAGAAAAATGTTTAATTGACATAACCATCTAAACTAAAAATAAATTAGAAATGTATTAACCCCTAATAATTAACACATTAATACATAAAAATAAACAGATTACAATATGTGATGTGTGAACTAAAGCACATCATTAACTAAAACAATAAGTCAGATCACAATAACTTATATGTCAATCAGACCACATCAACAGCTTAACAACAATTTAGAACAGCGCAAAATGATCCCAACATAAAAGTAATGATGTACGGGCTAATGTTCAAAGCCCAATCAATACACAATGTACAAATAGCAAAGCCTGACTACATGAGTCAAATGCCAACCAAAATATACAAAACGCCAGGGAAACATTGATCTGACATTGTTGCTTTCCATGTACATGTAACTGTTAAAAAGTAACCATTGGAGGAGAAGGCTTCACCCTGCTAACATCCATTTTGTCAAAATTCTGATTGCTAACTTCAAGATCAGTAGCCTGATCTCTCTGCACATCGATCTCAAGAAGATCATACTTATACACTTTAACACTCTTTTTCTGGAATTCCATATACTCCTTTACATTAATACTAAAGCTCTTGAAATTTGCTATGGGAAATAAATATAAACCAATTGAAGGATCACGGCCTTTTACTTATTCCTATCAGGATCACTAATGGAACCACAACTTTTTCTCATTTTACACAATCTGAATCAATACAAATAGGTAAGCACTACAAAATCGAATTATCATCCGGAAAGGGGATATACAGGATTCAGTTATCCAATACTTGACCTACATTTACATGTTGTGATAAGATGAGATTAAAAAAATCACTCATCGGATCACAAAATGGAAACAGAGGATAAGATTAAAAAAATCACTTATCCTGCCCATGGCCTAGATTTACCCACCATTCATCCTAAAGCTTCATGGGATTTAATTCTAAATTTAGTGGAAAGGAATTCAATTGCAATGTAAAACATGTAAATGGCTGCAAAGATGATGGCAACAACAGTACCTGGAGAGATTGGACCCAACTTCATGGCAACAAAACCTGTGTAACTGCATGCAGTGAAAATGATAGCCAGGGCTACCAGCCATTTCACCCTCCTAACATCGAATCTGGGCATCGCTACTTGGGCCGCTATTATAAACAAGTTGGCCATGAGAGATAATGTGGCTAATATCAGTACAGCTTGACGAAGACCTTCATCTCTGTTTTCAAGGCTGCTTGGAACAGATGTGATGGCGCTGTAGTTGGCCGCCATAATAATACCTGAAACTATTGACAATGTTTTTCTATCTTTGTACAACAACTCTTCATCTTCTTCTTCTTCTGTGCTGAATACAGCACTAAGCACAACCTTTAGTTGCCTTATAATGCCCTCTTTTCTCACTCTTTCATTATTAATGTCATGGACGGGGATGCAAACATCTTGCCCCGACTCTGCATTAATCACACAAGCCTCTTCAGCACTCATTTGAATGCAGAATTATCTTCCTCAGCCTCCTGCGTCTGGCTATCTTGCACAAAATTAAACCCTAGGACAGAGTAGGCTACAAGACTACCAAAAAATATATTTTTATTGACACAAGGAATTGTTCAGGCCAACTGCCTTGTAACCAGGGCGTCTTATAGGGCAGATAAAGGAAGCAACCAAGGTATTTGAGGGAGTTTAACCTTTCTGAAGTTTCTTGTTACGAGGCAGGAAAGTTGTAGAGCACACAGTGGTCTTAAACAGTGAAAAGTAAAAGTGCACGTTCCAGGAAAATGCAATCCTTGACATTGAAAAGAAAACAGTGCCTGGGTGTGTGTGGGGATGGTGCTTTGTAATATATCGACCGAATGTTATGCGCAGGAAAGAGGGTCAGACTGTAAAGCATCTTCGAGCGACCTTTCCTTCCAAATGGGAAATGCTTCTACGTAATTGCCTATTTGTGATTATGAGTCTGATTTGAAATGTATAATTTAATTAGTCGATAGGTTTAGGCCTCGTAATCAAGTTCTCCAGCTTTTCCGCAAACCAAATTTGGTTCTGCAATTGCTTATCTCCTTAGATTTATTTCCACGAAATTGCTGGACTCTGGAAATGGAGGGAACTCCTTAGTCCTCCATTTTTTCTTAAAACTCGATGTACATTAAGAGATTCATTAGTTTCATAATGAATTGAAATTAATCTTACATGTATATGATTATCCGACCATTAGAATAATAAAAAGGAAGAAAGTCCGATTTCAAAGTTGGGGATGAGATTTCCAGGAAAATGGAATTCTTGAGATTGGAAATTTGTGGTGTGGATGGTGGCATGAAAAATATCGATCGAAAGTTGCCGGTACGAAAGATACTTGGCTTACCTTCTAAGCATCTTCGAGTGGCCTTTCCTTGCAAATCCAAAGTGTTTTTACATAATTGTTTGTAGGCATAGTGTTTGTGGTTATAATATTAGTTTTGTAATATATTTATATTATATATTATCAATAATTAGTTTACATGTATATAAGAAAATAATTAAATTTTAGTCAAGACGGATTGATATTTGGACACATAAGATTTTATGAATGTTGTATAAAAAACATAAATACATTCATTAACAAGTGAAGTAAATATTTTTTGTATTATATAAAATATCACAACTTTTCACTAAATATTTTTTGTTTCATTATAAAATATCACAACTATCCTCTATAAGTGTGTCATTTATAAAATAAGGTGTTCATTTAAACCAAGTGTTGATGTCATAGTGAAAAAATACTATTCTTACTTGTACAACTATTCAGATAACAATGCATATGCATTTTATTATTTCATATTAATAGTTTGTCTTATCACAAATATAAAAGATGACCACAACAAATACTTTGTATTGATCCATTCGTGTTGGATATAAAAAGTAGAGATAACAAAAATTTATGATTGTCAAAAGGTATTGAGATTATTTAGGTTGCATATAAGTAATATTTTAAATAGATATATGATATTTTTCTAACAACAAATGATTTTGTTTTTGTTCAACTACTAGTTTGATGGCAAGATTATGTTTTAGTTGAATTTTTTAGAAGTCAAATTTTGGACACTTCTCATTAGACATGTTGATGTGGCAAGTTGCATGATGAGTCACACCTCCAAACCTTAGTTGTAGACATATAAGATGCCAATTCACATTTATTAAAAAATTGAGGTCCTATGATATTTCATGCAACTACTAGATGCTCACAAAGTTATCCTTAACAGCTATTGCTCCCTCTCCCCTATGAGTCTCATTTAAAATGTATAATTTAATTAATTGATAAATTCATGTCCTTACAAATAATATTTTTGAATTGATAAATGTCTATATTTTATTTTATGACTACACTCTTGTTAGTGTTACTTTTATATATTTTTAATTTATATGCATTCATATTCTCTATTGATGAATGCATTATTGCAAGTGTTATTTTTATATGTTTTTTGTTCATAATTTTTTTAATGTATTTTCATTTCTTAACTATTAGGAAAAATAATTAAACATTTGTTCATATCTATTTTATTTTTAACTTTTAATATTTATTAATAGTGTTTTAATAATAATAAATTATGTGGGAAAATAACACTTAATGGTAAATAATTAAATATTATTATTTAGAGTAAAGACAAATAATAAATATATAATTGAATTTGGATTAAATAAATTATATATGATACATGTAGTTCGGATTTAGGTGGAAATACATTATTCAAGATTTTATGCATAGGTTTTTTAATGTACAAAAAAATACATGACCTTGTGAAGATTAACATTGTAGAATTTCTAAATTGAATATATTTTTCTCTACTTCACATCTATTCCCATGAAATTGAACTTCATAGCTACAAAATTGACTCTAGCATATGAAATTGAACTTGATTTGTATAACTTGTCTAGTAGAGAATGGTTTGTGTTTCTTCACTTATAATACCTTTTTATTAAATGAAATAGTCTTGAAAAAACACCATTTCAGAACTTGTTAGGATAATTTATTCTCCTTTTGTCAAGCCCCTGGGTGGATTGGTTTAAAAAAAAATGTATTGAGATCAAGGATGAGAATAAAACAATATGTAATGTGCATAGGATGATTTAAGTAGATGATGCAATATTGATGTTCTATTTATGTTGTTTATGAATGTTTCATGGATGCTCCTTAATCTACAACTTGAAAAAACAATGAATTAGGACATGTTCTTAAATACTTGACATAACATACAAATTCAAACAAGTGTACCTTAAGTTGGCCCACAATGGCTAGTATATTTTTTTCGACAAATTGCAATATATGATTTAAGTTTTAAAAGTTTAATGTTTAGATCCTCAAATTGAGAAATGAAAGGTCAATTATGCACACATATCTAAGCTATGGAAATGATTGGAGATATAAGAATTAGACTAGTTCTTGAGAATGAGTGAAGATCAATACATATTTTTAATTGTGTGAAGTGTAATCTTGTCAAAGTAGAAAAAGGAATATGCATAATATTCTCACCATTGTAGAAGTGAATCGTGCAACAATAATTATTATTATTTTACTATGTTCTTAACTATAATATTTTATATAACATCCTCTACTTTAATTTCATGCTTTTACTTGATATTGCCACTTAAGAGGCAAAGTAACTATTTTTCTAGGATTTAAATCCTCGTACTTGCACTTCTTAGACGAACAAATGGGATCATATTTCAAACATGCTTTCTAACACAATGGGTAATACAAAGGTAAATAAATTTAAAGTATATGCATTCTATCTCTATATGTGCTTTATCTTTGTCATTGTTTTCTCAAATTATAGTTTCTTTACCATACTCGATTTTTAGTCACTATTTTCTCTCTCCACTATTTATGTATATTCACTTGTAGTACATACAATTCAAGGGGGCATATTTTTACTAATTATATTTCTAATGCATCTATAATCTCGAAAGGCACACACACTTTAGATGCTTAGAATCTTTAGATTGAAAAAAAATGATATACCATTTTTATTACAATTTATTTTTTCTAAGCGTTTACATTTTGGAATGCTTGCACACTTATTTTTGTACACACCAAAGTAGGAAAAATATAGAGGAGAAAACTGTGTATTTGTCCCTATTGTATAATGTCTCTTTAGATTGATGTCTCAATTGAATAATTTAATCACATAATTTGACTCTTCAAACACATTCATTACCTTCGAATGCAATCCATTATTATATTACACCGCATTCTTACATTAAAAATCTTTATAATATTCTTACTAACAACATAATTCAATCCTTTAAACAAAATTAATTCTCAAGCTAATCAATCTCTTGGCATACATCGACTTTTCAGAAATTTTGTAGTTGCGTGGCGAACACGTAAAAATATAGTGCCCGTAGTAGACGAGAAATTGCATCGCTGGTGGGCCCACATGAAAAGCACTAAGGACTTCCTCACTTTCGCCGAAAGCCAAAAGAAGTTGCTCCGTTACGTAACTACCAATCTTCTCTTTGAAAGACGCAACATCCTACTTTCCACAGTCCAGCAATTTCGTGGAAACAAAACTTGTATTCCCCTACAATTATTATAACCGGGCGAGATGTTTGCAGGATAGAAGCAATTGCAAAACCATATTTGTTTTGGGGAAAAGCTTGAGGACTTTGATAAAATGGAAGGAGAAAGAGAGACAAATACAATAACAGCCGCCTTGATTATGAGCGCATCTATCATGCTCTCCATAACCATTCTCACAAACGCCGATTTCCACAAAACAAATATGATGATCTTGCAAGCATTTGTGATATTGGAAACAATGGCAATATATTCCTCACTGGGAGTGCTCACGGTATCTTTATTGGTGGAAAGAAAAGAACAGTCTCACACACGCGTAAGCGGGCAGATCTGCACAGCGGTGGTGTTGATTTCATTTGGTTGCTGTTTAGCGGGTGCCTTTCTAGCTTCGAGCTTCTTCAAATTCTCTCATCCCTTACTATTATAGCTCCTCCCTCATTCCAGGGAACCTTGAAGGAGATTATATATTATGCTGAGGGAACATTGGGGGATGCATCTGCAGGGCAAAAGACTGAATGAGCCAAAATTGCGTATTTTATGAATACGGTCAAATGGGCATTCAATATATAGGTTATAGGCCCGACTACGGAGTCTCAGGACTGCGACAACAAT
>CM021106.1:519299066-519438697 GCA_007115665.2 Sequoiadendron giganteum | reverse complement strand
CTAAGAGAGGGATAGGGGAGAGGGGGTAGGAGGGAGAGGGTTGAGAGAGAGAGAGAGGAATGGAGGGTGTTGGAGAGAGATAGAGGGAGGGAGGGTTAAGGGTATAGGGTAGAGGGTTTAGGGTTTAAGGGTTAAGGGTTAAGGCTTAAGGGTTAAGGGTTTAGGGTTTAGGGTTTAGGGTTTAGGGTGGAGGGTAAAAGGGTTTAATGGTTTGGGTTGTAAGGGTTAAGGGTAGAGGGGAGAAAGATAGAGGGAGTGAGTGAGTAAGTGAGAGAGACCTAAGAGAGGGAGAGGCAGTAGGAGAGAGAGACTTGGGAGAAAGAAAGAGGGTGGATGGTTAAGGGTAGAGGGTAGAGGGTTCAATTTTTAAGGGTTAAGGGTAGAGGGGATAGAGATAGAGAGAGTAACTGAGAGAGAGAGAGAATTGAGAGAGGGAGAGGGGGTAGGAGGGAGAGATTTGAGAGAGAGAGGGAGGGGAGATATATAGACTCTCCATTATCCCCCTCTCTCTCTCAAGACTCTCCCTCCTACCCACTCTCTCAATCACTCACTCCCTCTATCTCTCTCTCAAGTCTCTCCATCCTACTTCTTCTCCCTCTTTTAGGTCTCTCTCTCACTCATTCACTCCTTCTATCTCTCTCCCCTCTACCCTTAACCCTTAACCCTCTACCCTTAACCCTCCCTCCCTTTGTCTCTCTTTGACTCCCTCCCTCTCTCTCTCTTTCAAGTCTCTCCATCTTACCCCCTCTCCCTCTCTCAGGTCTCTCTCTCACTCACTCAATCCATCTATCTCTCTCCCATCTCCCTTAAACCCTATACCATCAACCCTATAGGTCCTCAACCCTATACCTTCAATTCTCAACCATCTAACCTATACATTGGATCCTCAACCCTCATCTATCTTTGTCCCTCCCTCCTCTTCTCTCCTTATCTCTATCTCACTTCTCCCTCCATCTCTCCCTCCATACATCTCACCTTATCTTCCCTAGTCCCTCAACCCTTAAAACCTTACACACTCAACCCTATACCCTAAACCCTCAACCCTTAAATCCTAAACCCTTCTACCCTCTACCCTCTACCCAATAACCTCAAACCTAATCCCTCAACACTTAAACCCTTAAACCCAATTAAACTCTCTACCCTAATCCATATCTTAGGTATGTCACTCAGTCACTCCCTCTATCTCTCTCCCATTCCCTCTCTCACTCACTCTATCTCTCTCCCTCTCTCTCTCACTATCTCTTGGGTATCTCCACCCCCCCTCTCTCTCTCACACACACACACAAACACTCCCTCTCTCTCTCCCACTCCCTCTCTCTCTCACTCTCTCCCACTTTGTCTCTGTCTCTGTCTCTGTCTCTCCTACCCTCTTTCCCTCTCTCAAGTATCTCTCTCTCACTAAATCCCTCTATCTCTCCCCCGTATAACCTTAACCCTAAACCCTAAACCCTTAAACCCTTTACCCTCTCTCTCTCAAATCTCTCCCTCCTACCCCATCCTCCTCTCTCAAGTCTCTCTTTCTCAGTCACTCCCTCTATCTCTCCCCCCTCTACCCTTAACCCTTAAACCCTCTACCCTCTCTCTCTCAACCATCTCCCTCCTACACCCTCTCCCTCTCTCAAGTCTCTCTCTCTCTTACTCACTCACTCCTATGTCTCTTCCATCTACCCTTAGCCCTATACCCTTAAACCATCTACGCTCTACCCTCTATCTCTCTCCAACTCCCTCCATCCCCCTCTCTCTCAAGACTCTCCCTCCTACCCCCTCTCCCTCTCTCAAGTCTCTCTCTCACTCACTCCATCTCCCTCTCTCCCCTCTACCCTTAAACCTTCTACCCTCCCTCCCTCTATCTCTCTCCCACTCCCTCCATCTCTCTCTCTCTCAACCCTCTCCCTCCTACCCCCTCTCCCCCTCTCAAGTATCTCTCTCTTAGTCACTTCCTTTGTCTCTCCCCCTCTCAAGTATCTCTCTCTTAGTCACTTCCTTTGTCTCTCCCCTCTACCCTCTACCCTCTACCTGAAAGAGGGAGAGGGGTTAGGAGGAAGATACCTAAGAGAGAGAGGGAGGGAGTGGGAGAGAGATAAAGGGAGGCATGGTTAAAGGTAGAGGGTAAAAGGGTTTAATGGTTTAGGTTTTAAGGGTTAAGGATAAAGGATTAAGGGTTAAGGTTAGAGGGGAGAAAGATAGAGGGAGTGAGTGAGTGAGAGAGAGATACCTAAGAGAGGGAGAGGTGGTACGAGAGAGAGACTTGGGAGAGAGAAAGAGGGTGGGATGGTTAAGGGTAGAGGGTAGAGGGTTCAATGTTTAAGGGTTAAGGGTTTAGGGTTTAGGATTAAGGGCAGAGGGGATATAGATAGAGGGAGTGACTGAGAGAGAGAGAGAACCCTCTACCCTCCCCTCTACCCTTAACCCTCTCTAGCTCTCTCCCCTCTACCCTCTACTTTCTATCTCTCTCCCACTCCCTCTCTCTCTTTCTCTCTCTCTATATCACGTCTCTCCCTCCTACCCGCTCTCCCTATCTCAAGTCTCTCTCTCTCACTCACTCCTATATCTCTCTGCTCTACCCTTAGCCCTCTACCCTTAACCCTTAAACCCTTAAACTCTCTACCCTCTATCTCTCTCTTACTCGCTCCCTCTCTCTCTCAAGACTCTCCCTCCTATCCCCTCTCCCTCTCTTAGGTCTCTCTCTCACTCACTCACTCCATCTATCCCTCTACCCTTAATCTTTTATCCTTAACCCTTAAAACCTAAACCATTAAACCCTTTTACCCTCTACCCTTAACCCTTAACCCTAAACCCTTAACCCTTAAACCCTAAACCCTCTACCCTATACCCTTAACCTTCCCTCCCTCTATCTCTCTCTAGTTCAAAAAATTCATTAAAAAACCCTAAGGTTTTCTCGTGTAAATTTAATATTTTTCATAAAAATATTAAATTTTTAATCATTTACACCCTATACTTTCCTTAACTGCCATTCAAAAAGGCTAAAAAATGACTTATATCCTATATCGCTGCCCTAAACCCTTTAAATTTTTCTCCCTACCGCTTTACCTCGGATAGCCTTGAAACAGTCCACATTTGTGTGGTAGAGGGTTAGCTTGGCGGTCATCAAACAACCACCGCTATACCGCGGGTATAGATTTTCTTTATTATTATCTTTATTGTTACCGCTCTACTGCGGGCTTGACTTTTGTTCATGCGGTATCGCGGTGTCCTTTTTACTCCCCACGTTTATTGCCTCAATGAGCCTTTACCGTGCTACCGTGATCACTGGCATGACTACCAGCAGTACCACGGTAGCCACCCTTAACCGCCAGTGCTAACTGTTAACCACTCCCTGCTATCCTCCATTGACTTCCTTCACTGACTGCTACCGTTACTACAGTCACTGCGGTAATCACTTTGATCGACGCCACTACGGTTTTCTCACCGGCCTAACTACTAGCGGTACTATGGTAGCCACTCTGTAAACTACTGGCTGCATTCACCAACTACCCACTAACCGTCCACTGTCACCCTTCACCAACCGCTACCTATTTACCATGGTCACTGTGGTCTGTGGTGGTGCGGTAAACATCTCATGCCTACTCCGTTAGCTGCTACTCGACCACCGCGCTACCGTAGACAATATGATGTCCCATCACGGTATAGCGGTAAGGGTTAATGTGACTCCCCCAAACAATTACCACCATACCGCGGGCCCCCATGTATAAGGTCGCGGTTGGGTGGTAAATAATATATATAAAGTTATTTATTAAGGGAGCGGTAGTGATATAAAGTATATGACCAGTTTTTGGAAAGGGGAAAAATGAATTTTATATGGAAAGATAGGAAAATGATAGGTCTAGATGGAATTAAATGGGGGGAATATGTGAGGGTGGATAATAAATTTTATGGGAAAGATAGTGAAAATATTAGGCATGAACAAATAAAGTACCTTAGGGTTTTGATGAAAATTTATGGAAAATAATAGGAAAATCCTAGGAATTTTTATGGAAATTTTGGGTTCTAACAATGGCTCTTGTTGGGGATGAGTGATTTTGCAAACCACTGCAAGAATCTAGAGTATCTTTGGTAGAGAAGACCAAGCAAATCCATGAAAAATGAAGGTGATGATAGATGGAGGGAATGAACAGATAAATAATATGAAAATGGAGCAAATGGAGAAGTGGAAAACCCTAAAGTATTGTGCATGGAAGATAATTTTTTAAAGAGGCATTGCTAAGAATTGTCCATGCAATGGGAATCCTTAATCCTCTATACCTTCTTTGGTTTAAAAAATTAAACCATTAGGGATGGCCCCAGGCCACCTCAAAAAGAAAAACATGCACTTTCCTTTGTAATAAACTTTGTTCTGAATAGAGCTGATCATATTTCTTTTGAAACTATCCATTCCACCTACCCTGCAATATGCACTGTCATTGAAAACCTTCAGGAAATTATTGTATTCAATTTGATTCATATTCATCTCATCAGTCTGCATTTCATTATTCTTACTATCATATGAAAATCTGAATACTCCTTATGGCAACCTGAAAACCTGAGGGATATTCAACAAAACATTCATAGGCATGCTCACTGTCATATGTTGCTGAATGTGCCTGCAATTGCACCGGGACTTGAAAATCTGAATACTCCTTATGGAAACCTAAAAACCTAAGGGATTAAGAGGGTATAGGGGTCAAGGGATTAGGGTTGAAGGGTTGAGGGTTGAGGGATTAAGAGGGTATGGGGTTGAGGGATTAGGGTTTAAGGGTTGAGGGTATGGGGGTTGAGGGATTAAGAGGGTATAGGGGTTGAGGGATTAGGGTTGAAGGGTTGAGTGATTAAGAGGGTATGGGGGTCGAGGGATTAGGGTTGAAGGGTTTAGGGTTGAGGGATTAAGAGGGTATAGGGCTTGAGGGATTAAGAGGGTATAGGGGTTGAGGGTTGAGGGTATGGGGGTTGAGGGATTAGGGTTTGAGGGTTGAGGGTTGAGGGTTGAGGGATTAAGAGGGTATGGGGGTTGAGGGATTAGGGTTTAAGGCTCTACCTATTTGTCCCTCTAAACCTATTTCTCTCTCCCTCCTTGCCTCCTCTCTCTCTCTATACCCTTAACCCTAAACCCTAAACACTTAAAACCCTCTACCCTCTACTCTTTATCTCTCTCCCACTTCCTCTCCCTCTCTCTCTCTCTCAAATATCTCCCTGCTACCCCCTCTCTCTCTCTCAAGTCTATCTCAACCCTCACCTCGATACCCTCTACTTTAAACCCAATACCCTCTACCATCAACCCTATACCCTCAACCCTTAAACCCTTAAACCCAAGTAAACTCTATACCCTAATCCCTCAACCCTCAACCCTTAATCCCTTGACCCTTAAACCCTCTACCCTCTACCCTCTACCCTCTATCCTCTACCCTCTACCCTCAACCCTCAACCCTTAAACCCTCTACCCTCTACTCTCTACCCTATAAATTAAACCCTCAACCCTCAATTATCAACCCTTGACCCTTAATACCTCAACCCTAGGTAGGTAGGGGAACATAGGTGAGAAACAAAGTGATGAAGGGAGAGGTAGGTAAAAAAAGAGATAGGGGAGATAAATATAGGTAGAGAGGGTAGGAGATGTAGAGAGAGGAGAGATAGAGATAATTAGAGAGGGGAGGGAGGGACAAGTAGGGAGGAGATAGGGGTGTGTGTGTGTGTGAGAGAGAGAGTGAGAGAGATAGAGAGGAGACATAGTTGAGATATAGGTTGATGGAGGCAGAAGTGGGTAAAGAGAGGGAGAGGGGAGATAAAGATAAATATAGAGGGAAGGAGATGTAGAGAGAGATGATAGATAGAGAGAAGTGGAGAGTGGAGGGATGGTGGGAGAGGAAAGGAGGAGATAGAGGTGAGTGTGTCTGAGAGGGAGAGAGAGTGAGAGGAGAGAAAATGAGGGGACAAAGGAAGGGGGAGAGAGAGAAATAGAATAGATGAGGAATGGGGGAGAGATATAGAGTAGAGAGGGAAGGAGAGAGTAAGAGAGAAAGATGGGTGAGGGAGAGAGTGGTAGGTAGTGGAGTGAGAGGTAGGTAGAGAGAGAGAGAGAGAAGAAACGGTTTAGATATAGAGTGATGGAGGGAGAAGTGGGTAAAGAGAGGGAGAGGGTAGATAAAGATAAATATAGAGGGAAGGAGATGTAGAGAGAGATGATAGATAGAGAGAAGTGGAGAGTGGAGGGATGGTGGGAGAGGAAAGGAGGAGATAGAGGTGAGTGTGTGTGAGAGGGAGAGAGAGTGAGAGGAGAGAAAATGAGGGGACACAGGAAGGGGGAGAGAGAGAAATAGATTAGATAGGGAAGGGGGGAGAGATATACAGTAGAGAGGGAGGAGAGAGTAAGAGAGAAAGATGGGTGAGGGAGAGAGTAGTAGGCAGTGGAGTGAGAGGCAGGTAGAGAGGGAAGGAGAGAGGGATGGATAGGAGGGAGAGAGGGAAGGAGGGAGAGTGAGATGGAGAGAGTGGTGAGATAGAGAGTAGAGAGGTAAGGAGAGAGAAATAGGTATAGAGGGACAACTAGGTAGAGAGAACTAGAGAGGGAATATTAGGTCTCTCACTCACTCACTCCCTCTCTCTATCTTAGGTCTCTCTTTCTCACACACTCACTCACTCCCTCTATCTCTCTCCCCTCTACCCTAAACCCTAAACCCTTAACCCTTAAACCCTAAACCATTAATCCCTCTACCCTCTACCCTTAACCCTCCCTCCCTCTCTCTCTCTCTTTCAAGTCTCTCCATACCACCCCCTCTCCCTCTTTTAGGTCTCTCTCTCTCACTCACTCAATCCATCTATCTCTTTCCCATCTCCCTTAAACCCTATACCCTCAAACCAATACCCTGAACCAATACCCTCAAACCAATACCCTAATCCCTCAACACTTAAACCCTTAAACCCAATTAAACTCTCTACCATAATCCCTCTATTAGGTATGTCACTCAATCACTCACTCTATCTCTCTCCCATCCCTCTCCCACTCCCTCTCTCTCACTCTCTCCCACTATGTCTTTCTCCCTCTCTCTCTCCCTCTCTCAGATATCTCCCTCCCACTCTCTCTCTCCCTCTATCTCATGTATCTCCCCCCACCCCCTCCATCTCTCTCGAATCCCTCTATCTTGAGTACTCCCTCTCCCTCCCACCCCCTCTCTATCTCTCAAGTCTCTCTCTCTCTCTCTCACTCCTTGTATCTCTCCCATCCCTCTATCTCTCACTCCCTCTCTCTCCTACTCTCTTAGGTATCTCTTTCCCACCCCCTCTCTCCCACTTTGTCTCCCTCTCCCTCCCTCTCTTTCACTCTCTCTCTCTGTCTCTATGGATTAGGGTTTAAGGGTTGAGGGATTAAGCCTCACTTATGTCACAATCCCTCTCTATCAGGCCTCACTTACCTCCCACCCTACTTTCTTAGGTCTCTCCTTCCCACCCCCTCTCTCCCACTTTGACTCCCTCTCTCTGAAGTCTCTCCTTTTCAGAGGAACATATTTGGCACTCGCCAAATGGGTTTTACCTTGAAACGGTAAAAATAAGGGTTGACCCTATGATTCAGGCCCACATTATCCTATGTTTGTCTGGTTCAACGCTTTATCCGAGTCAGAAATGCCTTTTTTTCTACAGTTGACTTCATATTGTACCAATCTATGCTTGATCCATTACCTTTTTACCACCAATCTGCATGGTAGACAATGTAGAAGAAGATATTTTGAAGTTTCTACATCATTTTACATTATCTAAGGTAATATATTCATTTTGGTAAATTGAAATGTTTGTATTATTATATTTATTTGTTTTTGACAATATAAACTAAATTTCCTTAATGATTTTATTAATCATAACAATTGGACTTGGAATTAGATGGGATTTGCATAAAAAAGTTCAATTTTTAGATTTGCATAAAAAGTTCAATTTTTATGAGTTTGAAGAACAAAAAAATTAAAAAACATGACATTTACTTAACATAAATTTACTTATGAATTCTATTTGCATTGCTTATAGTAGTCCATTTCCAGCATGGCTAGTGGAATTGACTGTATTTCATTCTTTTTCCAACTAATTTGAATTTTTTTTATTTTCATCTAATTTGGAAAACCTCATTGCCAAAGAAATAGTGAATAGTGATAAGATATAGCATCACAAACCCTTCTTTGAATCCACATTCTTCATGACTTTGTTGACAATCAAAAATTTTGTTTTGAGAAAAATAAACACAAGAATCTCTAGTTTTCATTTAGGTGGCAACAATTTATACCCTAGGTTTGTGATTCTCATTGATTTTCTGTATTGAATGGTTTCCACCCCTCTCCGCATCAATTTTTTTGTAAAATGCATTACTTACTTTTGTTCTATGTGTGTTTGTGGACATGTAGCATTCAAGGTCATGCCGAAGAAATGACCAAAGCCTCTAACACTAGAAGAACGTGCAGTTAAAAATACAAGGAGAAGAGAATCAAGAAATATAGCTTGTGAAGCAAAGGAATCGTAGCCCATACAACCACAAATTCCCGTGCAATCTAAGAGAGATGTTAAATTGGAAAAAAAAAGAGCACGAATGAGGAAAGTTCATGGAAGGACATGAATGAATACAAAAGTTTTTGGGAACATCATCAACCATAGGTGAAGCTCAATGCACATCTCCAGTTGAAGACACATTGACAACAACATGTGGTTTTCCAGGTACATCGGAAATCACATCTCCAATTGAAGAAACACCATCAAAAACATTACGTTTTGAAAGTACATCAGCAAACACATCTCTATTTGAAGGAACTCCACAAACGACATCTCAAGTTGGAGGTACAACATCGTTTACATGTCAATCTCAAGGTATGTCATCAATTGCACCTCCAATTGAAGGTACACGATCTATCCCCGATGTTGTTGACCTTCCCAATATTGACACAAATTTACATTTGAGAAATCCTCCTAGAGTTTTGCATATAAAACCTACATTTTTGATTGATATTGATTCCAATGTTTTGAAATGGATGCCTGATAAGATTCCAAAACGTACATGTCAAAGATATGCAGAAAGGATATGGAGTTTGTTTTTTTTGAAGCTAAGTGAGGGTGGAAGATGCCAAATATTTTTTGAAATGATGAGGCAACTCAAATTTAGGCCCACCATGAAGGATCTTGGGCTAAGAGTTTTGAATGACTCAAGTGAAAATTCCATTGTAAAGAACTTGATGAGTGCATACGAAAGCATGGGTTCCACCTCACGCACGAAGGATAGTTGTGCCACACGATGTGTGATGACAACACTGTTAAGCAATCAAATAAGGAACAAGGTGAACCTTACAAAGGCAAGTAAGTCTTTGAAAATAAGTAGATCATCTATAATGAGAGCCAAAGGAAGGCGTGAAAGAGTGGAGGATCCAAATAGCAATGAGTTATGGGAATTTTTGGGTAGAGTGCCATAGAAAGACACAAGAATTGCTCAAGGCTTGAGATCTTTAATTGTGAATTATTGGAAGGATAACACAAGGACCTCTCCTAATCAAAGAGATTTTGTAAGAAGGTGAATTGGTAGTATAAACTGTGAGCCACATCCAATGCATTATTTGGATACCACTCAAACCCAATTTTTTGCTGATTTTGTACAAAAGTTTCCTGAAATTAAAATATGTCAAAGGTATTTTGAAATGCTAAAGCCTTTTTATGTCAAAATAAATCACACACGCACTACTTTTTGTTGTAGGGTTCATATTGAGTTTTCTAACCATTATGATGTTTATTGACATATATGTGTAGATATGCATACTGACAATGTTTTGTAGGAATGTAACATAATGCCTCCACCTAAATCGTCAAGGAAATTTTTGTCTTCCATTTTATGTGAAAGAGAGGATGGTCAATTTTTTTACAAAAAATCATGTTTGGATGGCACATGTGATCATTGTGGTGGCATGCAACATTTTCCAATTTTCCAACACATGGGAAGTACACACATAATTGGAGACAAAATTGTGGAATTTGGAAAATATACGACAGTGGCATACAGTCTAAAAGATGGGAAAGAAGCAAATAAGTGTGAATTGGTCAGTGATAAGATTCCAGTGTATTAGTTTATGGGTTTTTTTGTGATTGGGTGGTTTATGGTTATGCAATTCATACACACAGAGCACAATGGTTGGACTCATAGTTCAAGTTATGCAAGGACACATTTCCACTTCGTCATATCGTTTCAGTTGTTGACTTTGCTAAGAACTACATGTATACACCTAAAAATGGTCTGGAGCATCCGATTAATTAAATACGAATTATTTAATTAATTATCCTAATTTCCTCTACTGTTGAATAAATAGAAATATTTATTTAATATAGTTCACATTCACATTCTTCATAATTTCTTCTAAATCTCGTCTTAATTAAATAAACAAAAATAGATACTTTTTTCAATTTAATTATCATTTCCCTATTTCAATCTATCACATCATTTCTAAATTAATTAAATAAAGATCAAAACACTTTATTGATTAATTTCCATTATTCTTCTATTTTAATTTAATAAACAACTATCCTATAGTTCGTTTTATTAAATTATTTATCTTTCTTTTGCTAATTTAAATAAATCAAAATATTTGAATTGTTGCACAAAGAATATTCCATCCATAGTCTCTCAAAAATGAATTAGATTTCCTATGTCTAAACCATGTCTAATTTATGTCAAAATTATGTCAAATTAATTGATTGAAACTTCACAGGAAGTTTTGGAGACAATTTGGAGACAAATTTGGAATTTGATCTCTCAATCCTCTTCCATCAATTCTTCCTCTTCTCTTGCCTGGTGTTTTCATGGGTAGAGACAATCTCCATCTTTCTCTCAATCTTCTCAATCTCTCACCATTCAATTCTCTAGATTGAATCCAAGCCTCTCAAAGCTTTCCTTGTGCATTTCTACAGCCAGGAAATCTATAAATACAAGCCTCATTCAACCAGGAAAGGATCTAGATAATCAAGCTTTTGCACTCTTACTCTACAGGAATTCAAGCATCAAGCATCAAACATTCACACATCAAGCATATCCAGCAATCAAGCTTCAACCATGGCTGCTTCTTGTAGCTACAATTATCTGTTTCATGTCTATGTCATGCTAGTTTAATTGATTTATCATTCAGCATTGCATTATCATTATCTCGTTCTTCAGATATTCATTTTAACAGTCTTATTTGCTTAAACAATCTGAGAGCAATTTAGATTTAATAAATCTTTGGAGATAGAGAGCAATAGGATGCTTTCAATTGATTACTTTGTTGAATTGATTCAATTTGTTTAATCATTGATATAATGTCATATTAAGAAGTGTTTTAAGTCTTATTCACATATTCACACTTATAATTTGGCGCCCACCGTGGGGCATTAACCCCGATTTTATCAAAATAAATCATTTTTTTTTGGAAAGTGTCACGCAGGTTCTCGACGTGTTTTTCTTGTAGCGCTTGCGTTAAAAGTTTTAGCACTTTTGGTTGCTATTTTAGCGCTTTCGATTTTTAGCGCTTCCAGTCAGTGTTTCAGTGCTTCCGGTTCATATTTCAGTGCTTTCAGTTTTTAGCGCTTCCAGTCATTATTTCAACGTTTCCGGTCCATATTTCAGCGCTTTTGGTAATTTAGCGCTTCCATGCCAAACTTCGGCGCTTCGGGGTCCTGTTTCGGCTCTTTCGAGTTTTAGCGCATTAGGTAACTGTTTTAGCGCTTTGGTGTAATATTCCAGCGTTTTGTAAAAGTAAGTCTGGATCCGACGCATCTGCGGCCAGATTTTAATTTTTCTCACAGTTGGACTAAAATTGATCAATCTAGGATAGTCACTTCAAAGTTTTTCTAAAATTGATCAATCTAGGATAGTCATTTTCAAAGTTGGACTAAAATTGATCAATCTAGGATAGTCACTTTCTTATTTTTCTTAAAGCAAATCTATCAATCCTAGGATAGTCACCGCATTTTTACAGTAAAAGTTAAAAAGAACATCATGATTTATGTGAAGCAACACCTTCACATAGATTATAAAATTTCTTTTTGCGCTTTTAAAACAGGACAAACTTATATGCTGTGCTTGTGGTGATTAGGCTTATGCTCTCCCCTTGACCGGGTGACCAAAGTGCCAGATTCACTTTTATTTCATGTCATTTACGATTTGTTAAATCCTTTAGTAGGCCTGCCGTAGTGGGAATAAGTACTCACCCTATGGGAACGACCTAAGTGGGAACAACCAAAGCCAAGTTATCCAACCCACTATAATAAAAATGTAAGTTGTTGATGAAAGTCCAACTTGATGGTAGTAGGCAAGATAACCATCCCCAAAATCTTTGTTCTAAAGATTGGGAGGTCTCCTGAGGGAGTTTATCTATTTTCCACACCGAACGAAACCCTATCTACGAACCATAGAGTAGTTGCTCACCGAGTCAGTATCCATACATTGTCATACTCATGGTGCAAGGGGAGGAAAGAATCTGCCCCCAAGACACTCACCATATAATTACCAAGGACCGCTTGCTCAAGGGATTCGGTATCCACTTCCATCACTTTGAGTACGCACCTCGCAATGACAAAAACACGGGCACCCTCTAGGGGGTGACACGGCTGTGTGAGTCAACGCAATTGCAAGATGTGGGCTGTGAGTATAATGATGACCTACTTGTCCTTAAGTGTGAGTCTGCTTGATTTGTATACAATTGTTAAAACAACCTGTCAAAATCAATAAAGATCATTCATGATTTTTGAACATACACAGTATTTTCAGTTTTAAAAAAAAACACTTATTCAAAATTGCTTGCCGTGTTTTCACAAATTCATTTAAATCAGATTAAAGATCATCCTGAAAACGTCAAGTCAAAACAAATCAAAAAATCCATGCTACGAAATTGGAAATCCACCACGTTTGTCAAGAGAAAAATCAAATTTACAAGGCCCAAGCAACCTCTCGGTTATAGGAATAAATTGAGAAAACAACGTTTTCTATATTAGAATCAGAAACTATTCTTACAGCATAGAACATTTATTCACCGTTATCATGATTTTGCTAGGGGTCACTCTTTAGATTACGCGATAGAGCCGCTCTATTCACGAGCCTTCTTTCAAAGAAGAGCTCTCACGCAATTCCACAACCGTAGTCAATAGATTCATCCTTCATATCTTCCACAGTCCCTAATACAGTATGCCACAAGGCCAGACCAGATTCTACAATAGAGAAAATTGAACTTATGTTTTAAGCATTCTGGAAACTTGTTTCAGTGCTTCTGGTCTCTGTTTTAGCGCTTATGGGAAATAGCGCTTTTAGGCACTGTTTCAGCACTTTCGGTCTGTATTTCAGCGCTTTCGGTAAAATAACGCTTTTATTAAATCTTTCAGCACTTCGGGTCTATATTTCAGTGCTTTCAGTAGAATAGCGCTTTCATCAATTTCTACAGTGCTTCTAGGCACTGTTCTAGCGCTTCTGGTCAATTAGTGCTTCTGTCGCTTATTTCAGCGCTTCTGGTCTCTGTTCCAGCGCTTAAGGGAAATAGCGCTTCTGGTCTCTGTTTTAGTACTTTTGAAATAGAGACTTCAAGACTTTTACCAGTCCATCAGTCTGTCATTTTATCCACAGTTTTCATCAGAATAATATTTCTTCTTATCAGAATCATTGTCTAGGAATCAAAGTCAGAAAGGTTTATAGAAATTTCCAACTTATCAACTGAAACAAGATCTTGCAAATCACAAGTGTCAAAAATCAAATACACAATCAATTACTATACAAAATTTTCTTTATTAGGATATTATCAAACTTCATCACGAAACAAAGTATAGCGATTAACTTTTTAAATATTGTCTCATCAATAAGATAGGTCATCTTATTCGACTTTATTTAAAAAGGTTCAAATTGACACTATCCCGCACATAAGATCAACATTTCAGAAGAAAGGGCAAAAATTTGTATGCCAATCTTAACTAGGTCCCAAAAATAGAGATTCTTAGAACAAGAAATTTTAAAATCGCAAGAAATGGTAGAAGAAAATCCTTGGAACAACTTGAACCGAAATGATAAAAATGAAATAACTCTAGAGGACATCCAAGCGGCTCAACAGGATCCCAAGTTCCAAATATTTATGGAAAAGATTCTAGAACAAGATATGGAGAAATATCTTTTAATGTTAGCCGAATCAGGGGCAAAACTTCCAAAAGATTTTGATGTAAACCATTTGAAAGAAACACCAGAAATGAATGAGATTGAGATACCACAACCTACACAAACACTAGATCCGGTCGCCGCTTTAACATCTCAAATGCAACTGTTACAACAAAAAATACAAGATATGATGCAAGGGACTACCAAGAGATATGCGATACAGGACATTTGTCCTTATCCTTTTGACGCAACGGTCGGTTTGATGCCTTTTCCAAGACATTGTGAGATCCCAAAATACGATAAGTATAATGGTAGAATGGATCCAATCGATCACATTAGAGAATTCAAAACAATGAGTCTTGAGTTTGCACAAGAAGAGACATATTTAATGCGACTATTCCGAAGGAGTTTGGGAGGATCATGTATGGAATGGTTTTCGAAGTTGAAACTAGGTATTAGAACTTTTGAGGAACTTGTTAACAGATTTATCTCTCAATACTCATTCAATATCCAACATGATGTTACTATCAAATATCTTTACAATCTCAAACAAAACAAGGGAGAAACATTCTTGTTTTTTCTCCAAAGATGGCAAAACTTGTTCGCTAGGTATCCAAGGTCCATTCCTGAAGAGGAAAAGATGGAGTTGTTTATTGAAAACTTGACGGAAGAAATGAGTTATAGATTGGAATTACAATGTCCTCCAACGTTTGAAAAAGTCATTGAAAATGGTCTTGAAATCGAAGAGGCGTTAGTCAAGAGAGGAGTTATCAAACATTTTAATGATAAAACAAATAACACGAGTAACTCCTCAAATCGATACTCAAGCAGTGAAAAACTGAAATTCTGGCAAAAGAATCACAACACGACTATCAACGAAACAATAAATGATTCTTCAAATGCTAAACCGATTTTTAACTTGACCACATCCACATCAAGAAATCAAAACAACGAACAAAATTTCAAGACAAATACATTGCAAAGCAATGAAAACATAAAACCACAGTCATATCAAAAACCGTCAAATTGGCGAAGGTTCACACCTTTGGGTCAATCAATGCAATCAGCAATGAAAGAACTAGCTACTAGAGGCCTTCTCATGGCACGGGAAGCTAGGTTCTGGGACCCAAAAGTCAAACCATCATGGTGGAATGACGCTGATTATTGCAACTATCATAATAATAAGGGTCACAAAACCAATGACTGTATGGAATTGAAACATGCAGTACAAGATTTGGTGGACAGCAGCAAAGTGTATGTGGAAGGACCTCAAAATAACAATGATCATTTGGATTTCAAAGATCCTTTGCCCAATTATGACAAAGGTGCATCATCCTCCAACAGCAAAGGAAAGAACACCAATCATGTCTATGACAAAAAAATCCTATGTCTATCTGAAGTCAAACATGATCATGCAGTTAGCGATAACATTGTTGAGAACAAAACCAACACAATTACCTCTTTGGATTTACTCCCAAGCGCTCAAAGCTCTGATAATCAAATAAATGTCTTAAGAATCAGAAAAAATCAAGAACATTAACCCTCCAATGTGCTAACTAGGGGAAAATCCAAAGTAATGTTGAAGGGAATTGGCTCCACACATGCAGTTCCACCTCCATCACATTATGATGTTATCAATCAAATGCAAAACACCCCACGAGAAAATCAAGAACATCAACCGGAAAATGTCATGACTAGGGGGCAAGCCAAGGTAATATTAAAAGGAGTGGGATCTCAACGTGCGGTTACGCCTCAATCTAATTATAATATTATTGATCAATTGCAAAATATCCCCGCACAAATATCAATACTGGAGCTCCTTAAGTTGTCACCATCACATAAAGAAGTTCTTGAACAAGCATTAGTTGCCACAACCATACCAAAGAATCTCGATGTTTGTCAATTCCAAGCTATGGTGGGACACCTGACTACCCCGCATTGTCTGTCATTCTCTGAACAAGACGATATCTCATTAAACCATCCGCATAACACCGCATTGCATATCGAAGTATGTATCCGTAATCATCATGTTAAGAGAGTTCTAATAGATGGGGGAGGTGGTCTAAACGTTTGCACCCTCAAATTAGTCCGTGCACTAGGATATTCCAACGACGCTATTGATGCTCAGAGGAAGATGACCATCAAAGCATATGATGAGGAGGAAAGATCGTCCCAAGGTTTAATTGTATTACCCATCAGGTGGGACCCATGATAAAGCATATAGCATGTCAAGTGTTGGAAAGAGAGTTGACATACAACATACTCTTAGGACGACCCTAGATTCATGAAATGCAGGCTGTACCTTCTACATACCATCAATGCCTAAAGTTTCCAGTAAATGGACAAGAGGTGACTATAGCTGCTGATTATAATCATCCACAACATTGTGACACCTTAAGAGTATCTCAAGACACCTTTGTCCCTCACAACAGGGAAGCTTCAAGTTCATCATCATCCAAGAATGAACAAAGTCCAAGCATCACTACCAAGTGGGTGCAAAAGAAAGGTAAAGAAAAGGAAATGAGTCATGTTGAAACAAACAATCTGGATACACAAACTTCTCTATCAGACAAATTTCAAAAGCAAGTTCAGTTGACAGATAAAGGAATGGGGCAGTACTCGATGGAGCAATCACTTAAATTATCACAGTTAATGCCATCTCCTAGGAAATATGGTCAACCATCAATGATCAAACCTCCAACATCTTTACCTGGCACAACTCTTCAAAATACATTTGTAAAGTCCGGAACTATAGCAGAAGAAACAAACAATAAAGCAATCCTGGATTGGATTTACAAGGATGAAGAAACATCAACATCTGAGATCGGTATCAAAAATGTTAACATCAACATAGACAAGTATGGAAAAGGAAAAGCTATTCTTGAAAAGATGGGTTATGAAGGACAAGGGCCCATGGGATTAAGAAAGGAGGGAATTTCAGAACCTATCACACCTCTCACTCTCCACACAAAAGAAAAACCAGGACTAGGATACTCTGAAGAAGAGAAGCAAGAGCTAACAAGGACAGTTATGGAAAATATCCTTCACTTTAGAGATGGTTCTGAAATAGATTCAAATGAATATGAGTGGGCCTTACCTTGTGATTTACTTGTCGTTGATATTCCAATCGACGTGATTCAAAAATATACACCTACACGTGAGGAGGGCCAAGGCTCTGGGTCTAGACCATTCGTCGAGGGATCACTAAATATCGATGACTCTAGTGAGGATGAACAGAATTTGAGTGAACTAGATGATTTCGAAGAGGGTACCATCATGGATCTCGATATCCTGAATGACAATTATGATGATGTTTCTGTCCTCACCCTTACTTCCATTGACCTACATCAATCAGATGATACCATGCCATTAATCCATCCAGAACTTATTGATTGGGAACCTATCGAACCTTTGATGATACCAAAATTTACAAATGATGATTTCATCGTGCATTTCCTATGTCATACTGAACCTGATACAAATTCTCTCTATACTACTCATAACAATACGACCCAGCAGGAGGGTGTCAAATCTTCCAGTTGCAAAATTGACAACAAGGAAAATAGATCTAATGGTGAAAACCATTCTATGGCAGCATTAGATCTGGAAAAAGTAAAAATAAAGAATGCATCCAATGATGAAAACCTTTCTGAGGCACTGATGGATGGAAGATTTGACACTCTCCCAGAACATTATCATGAGCGATCATCAGTTCTGCTCGAACCTACACAATCGGTAGATATTGGCACATAAGAGAAGGCAAAAATCCTACATTTGGCAGAATCCATGACAGAACAAGAAAGACCGGCATTCATCCAATTCTTTAAAGAAAGAAGCATCAACTTTGCTTGGTCATATTCCGATATGCCAGGCTTAGATCCCAATCTGCTTATGCATCATTTGTCTTTGCCAATAGGAATAAAGCCTGTTAAACAAAAATTAAGAAAGATGCATCCTCACATTGCATTGATGGTCAAAACGGAGCTAAAGAAATTACTGGATGCTGGATTCATACGGTCTATAGATTATGCCGAATGGATATCAAATCTTGTGCCTATTTCCAAGCTAGACAATAGCATCAGAATCTGCACAGATTTCAGGGATCTCAATAAAGCATGCCCGAAGGATGATTTTCCATTACCGAATATAGACATCATTATGGACTTGATGGTAGGACATGCCATGTTATCAATCATGGATGGTTTCTCTGGGTACAATCAAATAAGAATAGCTCCAAAAGATCAAGAAAAGATGGCTTTTACATGTCCATGGGGAACCTTCTGCTGGAACATCATGCCATTTGGTTTAAAGAATGCAGGAGCCACTTATCAAAGAGCAATGATGACAATATTCCATGATATGATGCACACCTTCATGGAATATTACGTGGATGACATCTTAGAAAAATCTACTACTAGGGAAGGACATCTACATATTCTAGATAAAATCTTCACATGGATGGAGAAATTTAATGTCAGGTTGAACCCTAAGAAATGTGTCTTCAAGGTTACATTAGCAAAGCTGCTAGGATACATTGTTTCAGAAAAGGGCATTGAAGTGGATCCAGCAAAAGTCAAAGCTATAATGGAGATGCCACCTCCTAGAAACATCAGCTAGCTCAGATCACTACAAGGATGACTTCAATCAATCAGAAGATTCATTTCCCAGCTGGTGGATAAAAGTCATTCTTTCAATCATCTATTGCATAAACACATTGTTTTCATGTGGGATGAGAGGTGTGAAGTGACATTCAATCAGATCAAACAATATCTAATGTCACCACCTGTTCTCATGCCACCAACAGAAGGAAGACCTCTCATTTTGTATATTGCTACAACTGATATCTCATTGGGGGCACTTTTAGCACAAGAGGATAATAAAGGAAAGGAGCATGCCATCTACTAGATCAGTAGAACTTTAAATGGCTATGAAATAAACTATACATTCATAGAAAATTCTTGCTTAGCAGTGGCATTTGCTACTCAAAAGCTGAGACACTACATGATGGCTCATACAATCAGGTTAATTGCAAAGATCGATCCTTTGAAATATCTACTCAGTAAAGCTGCCTTAACAGGTAGATTGGAAAAATGAGTTATGCTCCTAAGTGAATTCGACATTCAATATGTCGAGAGAAAGGAAATCAAGGGACAAGCAATCACTGAACAACTAGCTAAAGCTCCTCTACCAGATGATCACCCAATGACAATAGAATTTCCAGATGCAGACATAATGACAGCAATGCCCAAACAATGGATACTATATTTTGATGGATCGTATACACAATGAGGATCAGGAGTAGGTATTTTTTTCATCTCCCCCCAAGGACACACAATTCCAAAATCATATAGACTCATGTTTCAATGTACAAACAATGTGGCAGAGTATGAAGCATTGATTATTGGGGTCAAAATAGCAATTCACTGGAAAATCATAGATTTACAGGTATATGGGGACTCTCAATTGGTTATTTATCAAGTAAATGATGAATATCAAACAAAGGATGAAAAATTGATGCCTTATAAGCAACAAATAGATAATCTAAAATAGTCTTTTATCAATATCAAGTTTGATCAGATTCCAAGAGCAGAGAACAAAGCTGCAGACGTTATGGCTACAATTGCTTCATTACTACAATTGCCTAAGAAGCGTGTTTGTTATGAGTTTATGGTAGAATAAGTATCTTGTCCTTCCCATTATCAATCAGAATCCGCTACCATATGCCATATAGAAACCATTGAACCCTCCATCTACGAAAAAACCTATGCTTACCTAAAAGATGATATTCTTCCTTCGTATCTTTCTAGAAACCAAAAATGAAACTTTATCCGCCAATCCGCCTGACATACATTAATCACAGATGTTCTTTATCATCGAGGTCTTGATGGTACCCTACTCCGATGCATAGAACGCAATGAATCTGCAATGGCCCTACGGGAAGTTCACGAGGGTATTTGTGATACTCGAGTGGAATGACTCTAGCTAAGAAACTCCTTCGTTTAGGTTATTATTGGTCGTGCATGGAAAAAGAATCATATCAATTTGTCAAGAAATGTCACAAATGTTAGGTTCATAGCAATCTAGTTCACGCACTAGCACAAGAACTGCATCCCTCCACATCGACATGGCCTTTTTGTCAATGGGGCCTAGATCTTGTAGGGAAAATCAATCCATCTTCATCTAATGGACACAAGTTCATTATAACAGCTACTGAATATTTCAAAAAATGGATTGAAGTAGTACCTCTTACTACCATCACTGGGAAACAAATTTCCTCCTTCATCTTGAACTACATAATATGTCGATATGGTATCCCTCAATCCATTATCACTGATAATGGACGACCTTTCAAGAATCAAGATGTCCAAGAGCTATGTGATAAGTTCCACATCCAACATCATTTTTCCACACCGTACTATCCTCAAGGGAATGGCCAAGCGGAGGCCTCAAACAAAACCATACTCAAAATTCTCAAAAAGACGGTTAACGATGTTGGACGTGATTGGCATGTTCAACTCAACCCTACACTATGGGCCTACAGAACAAGCATCATAACACCAACGAGAGCTACACCATTTGCTTTGGTATATGGATTAGAAGCCATATTACCCATTGAAGTTGAAATTCCATCCCTTCATGTATCACTTAGAGGTATCATTTCAGATGAAGACTACAGGGTATCTAGACTATAGGAACTGCAATTGCTGGATAAACATCGTCAACAAGCTGTTAATCATCTAACAACTTATCAACAGAGGATGTCAAGAAGTTACAATCATAGGGTAAAACCGAGGGTCTTTCAGGTTGGTGACTTGGTACTAAAGGAAAACCCTAGGAATCAGCAAGATAGAGAAAAGAAAGGAAAATTTGAGCCTAACTGGCTTGGTCCCTTTGTTGTCATATCAGTGTATGGATCAAGAGCATATCAGTTATCAACGTCAGAAGGGGATCTGTTTGATGAACCTATCAACAGTATTCATCTCAGAAAATTCTATGCTTAAAATATCCTAGTGCACGAGGCAAAATTTTGAAAATTGTTTCTTTGGTGAAAACCTGGCAAATAGGCATCTTGGCAAACACGAAAATAAAATAAAAAAATAGAAAATACAAAAAAAGAAAGAGAAAGGGAAAAATAAGAAAAATACAATGGGTGTAATCAAAGCATGTGGTGAAAACCTAGAAACAGGCATCGTATGCGATTCTAAGATCAGCTTTCCCATCTATTTGGATATATGTCAGGATCATTCGTTTGAAAGTTAGTATCAATTCATATCATATCATTCGTCTGGCCATCATTACATCTAGTATCAAAATCATGTCACATGGTCAACATATAACTCCATATCTTGGGGGCAACATCTGGATATCATTGGGGGCAACACAAACGTGTCAATTTCATCAAATGGTAGAAAACCAAAAACAAAGATCAAAGCGCAATATCAATTGTCATCAGAAGGGCATCAACCATCCATATCATATTGAAAATCCAAAAACATGTAAAAAGGAAACTCTGAAAAGGAAAAATCCAAAAACATAGGTCTGTGTCAGTTGAACTATGTGGTCTCTGCATGTGTAACGTAGGCAAGACTAATCTTTGATCAGCCCCCGAGGCCCCTAAGATAGGTTAGTTGGTTAGGTCTTTAGTCAAAAACCTCAAAAAGTCAAAAACATGTCAAAATCAGGATGGATGATCTAAAATATGATGAATGAATGGAACACTCTAAGTAAAAAAAATGGATATTTTGTCCTTTTTGATTATCATTTCTTTGGAGTAACTCAATGATGTATTGAACAAGAGGAACAAGGAAAAAGGATGATATTTTTATTGTTTGTTGTATTTACGAATATCATATAAGTGTGTGAATTGTCGGGGGATGTGCTATGCAAATGTATCACTGATGACATTCAGAATTCACACACTCAAATGATAATCTCTACCTGTTTACGCAATGAATGCTCAGGTCATCTTGGTTCAATTATACCTAGATGCTTGTGTTTGATTGCAATATCAAAAATCATGAGAGTAATACTCAGGTCGTCATTGGATTAACACAACCATTGACGCTTGTATTCACTTTCAACATTCAATAAAGCTCTATGATGATACCAAGCACAAAAAGATTGTTAAAATGACATCTATTTTGCATATCATTACATGATTAAATTAGATTGCATCCATCATCATTCATTATTTGTAAAGTATTTGTTGCATAAAGGATTCCCATCAATGATTATGTAATCTACAAATAAGACTGAGTATACTTGACATAAAATCCAAAATCATCATCAGTTATCATATAGTTACAAATCCATATTTTATGATTAAATTTTTCATCATTTCATCATCCATACAGATTTTTGCATCATAATAGATATACATTTTATCACCTACATCATCAAACATCATCATTATTATTATGTTATTGATACAATCATGTATCCATACATTTAATAAATAAAATCACATCATTACACCCATCAAAGATCATTCATCATAAAATCATTCCATTAAATAAAAAAGCATTTATCCAACCATCCATACATATTATCGCATCACATTCATTTATCCACATATCATATTCTACACATGCATTTATCATTGCATTCAAATAAATAAACATTAATATACATCATCACATTTAGAATTAAATCATCACAAAATCATATAAATAAAAGCATCCATCACATAGAAATCATAAAGCCATCGTCATATCACATCAACTGCATCTCATATATATATCACAAATGTCAAGTATACAATGAAAGTCTGGTCTACAAAATACATCATCAAAATAAGCTACATCATAGTATACATCATAGAAGATCACAAGGGCATCTATGACCTGCTACTGCCAGAATGAGCAGGCCTAACAGGACCTGTACCACCACCACCCCTAGACGGACCCAGATCTCTGGAATCTCTACGTGGAGGTTGTGTCACCCCCTCACTAACTGTCCGTGTATGAGTCTGCCCAGATCTTGATGGGGCATAACTGACTCGACGCTCGGCAGGTATTGCATCATGATAATGGCCTCGGTAGAACTCTACCTATCGGCCAACCCGCAGAACCTCTCTCATATAATCACCAATGGAGGTGCCATCGGCCAATCTCTAAAGGGTATCTGCTGTCTCTTGTGCTCTCTCGGCAATCTATCGAGCACTGTCTTGCTTGGCTATCAGCGTATCAACTTGTGTCTGCATGCCGGCTAACTACCCTTGTACCTGTGCTAAGGCCTATGCTTGGGCCTGCATCTATGTCTGAGTCTACAAAAGCATACCTCGAGCCTATACCAACTGTGCCTGTAAAGTCTGGACCTGTGCCTGAAGCCCAGCTATCTGTCTTTGCTGCCCGCTTTCCGACACTATCACTGCTTGCCTCTTGCGAGGCCTGCTAGAAGAAGGTGCACTGCTAATGTCTGGCCCTGCCCCTCTGTATCCTCCACTCCCGCCATCACTGTCATCGTTGCTACTACTGTCTCTGCTCCCTCTCTCTGAGCTACTGCCGGATGAGGAATCATCTCCAACCCCACTATTAGTAGAACCCTCAGCCACATCCTCCACTATAGGTAAAGGTGCTGGCTCATCGGGGATGGTAATGTGAGGATGGGGGACTAAGGCCAAGAAAGCTGCATAATCCTCTATCATAGCTGCCTCAAAAATATCTCTCTGCATGTCCTAGGGAGATGGCTGTAATGCTCTGTACCCCTCCACAAGATCATCATAGGATAGAGTTGGACCCCAATCAGGAACATCCATCCATCACCTGGCGTAATGGGCTACTCCCTGTGGCATGCACTGGACAATGCCATACTGTTTGTATACCCAACGGAGTAGGAATCTCTCTAAAACAAAGGGAGTCCAGCCAATGAGGTACATAGAATCGCACAAAAACCCCAACACTACACCATCCTCATCCCACTCCTCGCAGTCAAGGTATGGGCACCAGATAACTATCTCAGTATCATCAAACACTCGTCTCCAATGCTCTAACTTTCCCATCCAAGCCTGCGTGAATCGACCACTGTATTGAAAAACATATGGTCTGCCGGCTAGTCTGTCTACAAATGGAAATGACCGACAAATGGCAAAATGCTCCCAAGCCCACACCTGTAGCAATGTCATCCCAGCAGATAGACTACGTGCATCTAAGTACACCACTGAATGTAGATCATGATAAAGATGCGCTAACATGCACATCCCCCATGCATATCTGGTACCATGTACCATCATGCTCTCAAGCGTCCTACCCCAGCCAATGAGGAATCCCTTTGACCTGCGATCAGGGCAAAGGAATCCTCCAATGAATCCAGCTAACACTGTTGGTAGTGTAGCATAAGAATCTGCAATCCTCCGCCATCGAACGCTAGGACCCGCTATGGCCTGATCCTGAAATACTATGCGGAGAGCATCTCTGCTGCTAGTCCCATGAGAATCATATGTCACAATCTCCCCCATGAACGAAATGCGCAATATAAGCCAAACATCCTCTGGTGTGACTATCATCTCACCAGTGGGTAGGTGAAAGGTGTTATGGTCGCTATGCCACCTCTAAGCCAACGCGGTCAACAAACCCCGATTAATCATAATCTGGGGCATATCAAGCAAAATCATGAGGCCACACTGGCCTATCACCTGAAGCTCACCTGGTGTCAAGTGCGGTATCAAGTTTGTCATATGTGGAAATCTCTCTCGCATCTAGAGAGTACCCAAATCCTCCTATCAGCATAATGAAAAAATCTACAATCAGTGAACTATGTCAAGGAATCAAAGGTCATTCTACTATCAGTCTATTTCAAAAGCTTTGGTATGAATTTTCGATCAAAATTCATAGGCGAACATCAAACCTCACCTATCATGAGGTTTTCAAATCATCAACAAACCTCACTTATCATGAGGTTCATCAAAACATTATCTAGATCTCGCCTATCATGAGATTTATCAGATATTGAATCATTTCCTTGCTTATCATGAGGATCATCAATAAATGGGGTTTTCTTCTCGCCTATCATGAGAGTTAGTCTTATTTAAATCATCGAATCCAACATCAAGAATGTGGATTGTCAATCATACCAATCAGAAGAATGGACATGATTGGAATTGACGAACTCAAGGTTCACTAAGTCAAATTTTCAATTCTGACATGGAAACGCTAAAACAGGCTTCCAAAGTGCTAAATCCCAAAAGCACTATTTTATCATCCAAAAGTGCTAAATCAAGGACCCAAAGTGCTAAAACCATGAAAGCGCTATTTCAGCAACCCGAAGCGCTAAAACAGGCTTCCGAAGCACTAAAATTCTCGAAGTGCTACAACGGGCTGTCAAAGCGCCACTTTACTAGAAGCGCTAGAACAGACCTTGAAAGTGCTAATTCACCGACCCAAAGCGCTGAAAGTCTCAAAGCGCTAGAATCTGGCTTCAAAGCGCTAATCTTTGGCTCCTAAGCGCTAAATCACTGAAAGTGTTACATTACAACATTGAAACGCTAGAGTTTTCAACGCAAGCGCTAAAACTCAAAGCGCTAAACTACCTACCAGAAGCACTACATTGAGATGTAAGCGCTACAGTGCAGCTTCAAAGCGCTGAAACTAACTTAGACACGCCTAGAACCTAAAAAGCATAAAAAACAAAAATGCATGAATTACGAGGAGGTCGAGGGTTACATACCGGAGGTCGGTATGCAGGCGGCCGTCTGTGACATCGAACGCGCTCGAATCGGTGAGTGTGGTAGGGGATAGGCATCTCGCTCTAGCTGGCTGAAAAGTCTTTATCACTAGGATTTTTGAACTCAAAAAGCAAATTATGATTTTGAAAATGACTTTTTGCTCTATTTATAATTTTGAAAAGGTATTTTTGGTGTATTTTATTACATTTTGATTAATTTTATCCATGAAATTAATTAAAACTCATTTGAAAGCTCTATTTCGTCATCATTTTGTCAAGAGATAAATTATTTTAAAATCAAAACAATATAAAATCATCAGAAAATCATAAATTTTTGAAAATTTCAAAAAAATCATCAAATCATTAATTTATCTCCCAAGGGGGCATATTATCATCAAATCATCTAAAAATCATGTTTGGGGCACACAAATTTATTATCATATGAAAATCATGTCTGGGGCATATGAAATTATTTTTTTCATATCATTAATCCTGGCAGTAGCAGCAAAATATTTCTTCGAATCAACGCATAAACACATCACTTCGAAGAGGGGCAAAATGTATACACCTAAAAATGGTCTAGAGAATCCGATTAATTAAATACAAATTATTTAATTAATTATCCTAATTTCCTCTACTGTTGAATAAATAGAAATATTTATTTAATATAGTTCACATTCACATTCTTCATAATTTCTTCTAAATCTCGTCTTAATTAAATAAACAAAAATAAATACTTTGTTCAATTTAATTATCATTTCCCTATTTCAATCTATCACATCATTTCTAAATTAATTAAATAAAGATCAAAACATTTTATTGATTAATTGCCATTATTCTTCTATTCTAATTTAATAAACAACTATCCTATAGTTCATTTTATTAAATTATTTATCTTTCTTTTGCTAATTTAAATAAATCAAAATATTTGAATGTGCTACACAAAGAATATTCCATCCATATTCTCTCAAAAATGAATTAGATTTCCTATGTCTAGACCATGTCTAATTTATGTCAAAATTATGTCAAATTAATTGATTGAAACTTCACGGGAAGTTTTGGAGACAAATTGGAGACAAATTTGGAATTTGATCTCTCAATCCTCTTCCATCAATTCTTCCTCTTCTCTTGCCTGGTGTTTTCATGGGTAGAGACAATCTCCATCTTTCTCTCAATCTTCTCAATCTCTCACCATTCAATTCTCTAGATTGAATCCAAGCCTCTCAAAGCTTTCCCTGTGCATTTCTACAGCCAGTAAATCTATAAATACAAGTCTCATTCAACCAAGAAAGGATCCAGATAATCAACCTTTTGCACTCTTACTCTACAGGAATTCAAGCATCAAGCATTCACACATCAAGCATATCCAGCAATCAAGCTTCAACCATGGCTACTTCTTGTAGCTACAATTATCTGTTTCATGTCTATGTCATGCTAGTTTAATTGATTTATCATTCAACATTGCATTATCATTATCTCGTTCTTCAGATATTCATTTTAACAGTCTTATTTGCTTAAACAATCTGAGAGCAATTTAGATTTAATAAATCTTTGGAGATAGAGAGCAATAGGATGCTTTCAATTGATTACTTTGTTGAATTGATTCAATTTGTTTAATCATTGATATAATGTCGTATTAAGAAGTGTTTTAATTCTTATTCACATATTCACACTTACACTACACACTACAACCACAGAACGAGGGGCAATCACAGTACTAGAACTCTGTGCAGGTTTCTATATTTGTACATATAACATTCATTCATGCAAATGATAGTACAGAGGAAAATAGGAAAGTATTGAGGGAGTATCACTTTTACATCAGTGATGATCGCACACATTCTACAGAGTTTGTTCAAGGTTTCTTTCATATGTTCTATGTCGATCTGGCTAGCAGGGGCATATCATTTAGTCAGCATATCATATGGTTAGATAATTGTACATCACAATTCAAGAACGCCAGAATGTTTTACTGGTTGAGCAGGATGCATAGGATTAGTGGTGTTCAACATATGTGGAACTTCTCAGAGGCCGAGCATGGAAAGGGGGACCATGATGGAGCAGGTGCATGTATCAAAAGAGCCCTAGCACGAGAAGAGTTAAAGTACACAAACAATGTAAAGTTGATAGATGCAAGATTAATTGTCCAATGGTGCAATGGTTCAATGGGTATAGGTAGTGAAGGCAATTCTTTAGTTCGTAGAATTTTTCATTTAGTAGATGATACTTACATTGCAAAATATGAGGATTGTTGTACACTAACAAGATCGAGTGAGCTACACTCTTTTAGAAGCTCCAATGCAGGTACATGGACTATCCATACAAGGAAGATGGCATGCTTTTTTTATGCATGTACACTTCAATCATGGAATGATTGCGAGTCAACAGAGTGGGTTGATGAATGGTTTGTAAGAAATCTAACCCCACTTGACACTTATCAGCTCCTGACGGCTCTACAAATCATGGAGATGCAATCATCCATTGACTTTGATCATGTATTAGACCTACTAGAACCAGGTAATATATCTTACTTACAAGTTTTATTATGTTGCTCAGTAAATAAATCTAACAAGATGAACATATCAATGCAGGGCATGTTTATGCGGTAATTGCAGATGAAGACAATGAAGAGGGTACAAATTATTACCTTTGCCATTGTATCGAGGCCAAAAAGAAATTGGAGTCCCCAATTATAGATAGAGAAAACATAGAATATCCTACAGGTTCGGTGGTTGTTACTGGAACATGGATTCGAAGGTATCTAGTTAAGAATGTTGCAGTTTGGTTGTTTGAGGACTTCGACACGCACCGGAAAATTCTTCACTATTCAAACCTTGTCGTCGCCACCAATGTTCATTTGATCAAATCTAAGGGTAAAACTATGAACAAGAACTTGTGGAAAGTGCGTGAGTCTGACCATGAGGCAATACTCGACACAATAAAGACTAGAGCAGACCCAGATGGTTCCCTGGATTGATTTGCAAGTATGCACACTGAATTTGTAAAGCCATGTTATTGATCACTCTTTTGGACCAACACCTTGCAATAAGGCTTTTTCACGATTACTATTTGATGTCATATGCATTTACGACTGTCATTGATCCTTTTCTGATTTTGACTATAGGTAATAATGAATTTTTTCAAAGTATATAAGAAAAGAACAACATCGGTTGCTGGTGCAAGTGTTCAGTGGTATGAGAAACATCGGTTGTTGGTGCATTTTCTGGTTCTCAATCTTCTCTTTCTTTTCCATCTCCTAGATTTATTGGATTCTTATATACTACATGTTTTATGTTAAGCCTCTCTATGATATATTTGAAATTTATACGTAGGGTCATCGAGAGATGATAAAGTAGTGAAGGGGCACATCACCATTGTAGGACCTTCAATCGACCTCCTTATCTAGCATGCATGAAGGTGATAGTAGGTCTCGTTAGCTGTATGACTGACATTATTTAGTTATTGCTCTTTTAATGATTTTTGTGTGAGTCTATGTCTAATATTGAGAGGCTTTTGTAGGTCTTTTGGAATGCAAATAGTTGGGCTAGCTGAGGTGGAATGGAAAAACAAAATTGGGCAGCAACTCCTTTTGTTTCTTCTCAAGTACAATATATTTCATGATCTGTGCTGGAAACAAGAGGATTATTTCCTTGCATGTATTGCTACAAGTATTGACAAATGGGAAGATTTTCAAGATTTTCTTCCATCATTATTGTAATATTTGTCATTGAATTAGTGTATTTTTTGATATACTAAAATTATGAGAAATTATTACATGCAAATGTGTATATTCCTTAATATATGCCTCAATTAAATGTGTATATTACATTTAAAATTAGTTGTAATGCTTCATGGTTTAAATTTAAAGTTGTCTTCAAGGAAAAACGTGTGGATTTATTAGTAAGAATGAAATAATGTTTAATATAATTGTAGAAAGGCATATTAGTAAGGTCTTTTGAACATTATGTAATGAGGAAGTTGCAAAATATGTTAAAATATGATACAATGTAATAAATGGTCAGTCCATGTCAAGATAATATATCTTACTTACAAGTTTTATTATGTTGCTCTGTAAATAAATCTAACAAGATGAACATATTAATCCAGGGCACGTTTATGCGGTGATTGAAGATGAAGACAATGAAGAGGGTATAAATTATTACCTGTGTCATTGTATCGAGGCCAAAAAGAAATTGGAGTCCCCATTTATAGACAGAGAAAACATAGAATATCCTACAGGTTCGGTGGTTGTTACTGGAACATGGATTCAAAGGTATCTAGTTAAGAATGTTGTATTTTGGTTGTTTGAGGACTTCAACACGCATCAAAAAATTCTTCACTATTCAAACCTGTTCGTCGCCACCAAAGTTCATTTGGTCAAATATAAGGGTAGACCTACGAACAAGAACTTGTGGAAAGTGTGTGAGTTTGACCACGAGGCAATACTCAACACAATAAAGAGTAGAGCAAACCTAGATGGTTCCCTGGATTGATTTGTAAGTATACACATTGAATTTGTAAAGTCATGTTATTGATCACTCTTTCAGACCAACACCTTTCAATAAGGATTTTTCACCATTACTGTTTGATGTCATATGCATTTACGACTGTCATTGATCCTTTTCTGATTGTGATTGTAGGTAATACTGAAATTTGTCAAAGTATATAAGAAAAGAACATCGGTTGTTGGTGCAAGTGTTCAGTGGTATGAGAAACATCGGTTGCTGGTGCATTTTCTAGTTGTCAATCTTCTCTTTCTTTTCCATCTCCTAGATTTATCGAATTCTTATTTACTACACGTTTTATGTTAAGCCTCTCAGTGATATATTTGAAATTTATACATAGGGTCATCGAGAGATGATAAAGTAGCGAAGGGGCACATCACCATTGTAGGACCTTCAATCGACCTCCTTATCTAGCATGCATGAAGGTGATAGTAGGTCTCGTCAGCTGTATGACTGACATTATTTAGTTATTGCTCTTTTAATGATTTTTATGTGAGTCTATGTCTAAGATTAAGAGGCTTTTAAAGGTTTTTTGTGGACCAAATTCCTATGATACTACACAACCACAAAGAGGCTACTACCCATGTGTTTCATAGGGAGTAGGGGATGTACATGTTTTGAACCATTTTGGAATGCAAATAGTTGGACCAGCTGAGGTGGAATGGAAAAAAGAAACTGGGCAACAACTCCTTTTGTCCTTTTGTCAAGTACAATATATTTCATGATTTGTGTTGGAAATGGGAGGATTATTTCCCTGCATATGTTGCTACAAGTATTAACAAATGGGAATATTTTCAAGATGTTCTTCCATCACTATTGTAATATTTTTCATTGACTTACTGTATTTTTTGAAGACTCCACATTCATAAGGACCTATTGCTGCATACACAACCATAGCTCTTGGAGTCTTTAGACACTGACTGACATAGACTTGATAGTCATAGGACATTGACTATGGTTAGTGAATTCAATTTTCAAGCAATTTATAATCATACACTCACTATACTTAACAACCGATCACTACTCATTTCTAATCTGTCCTTTTCATTTGCACATTGCCATGTACAGTGACCCTTCACAGTTCTCTTGTGTTCATACATTCATGATGCTTGTCTTAATGAATAACCTTCCTTTAAATCTATTGTCCTTTGATGAAGTGACAAGGTAGGGGCAGCGTATGCCTCAGATAAATCAATGCAACATAGGTCATGTCTAACATACCTTAGGGTATGACATTTAACAAAACAACTATTATGGTTCAACCGACTCGATCCCTTAAGGGTGCAAAGTGCAAAAGGGAAACAATATTTGATAGGGTATTAATCATAAATCATGGTGATTACAACATATCTATCTAAACCTATGAGATCACATTGGACCCCTCTACAATAACCTCTCTCAATTATTTCTATCTCAGAGGCATTTTCCTTTGGTGGCGAATTTTCACTCGAGGAAAGAGTTGTCAAATGCAAGTAGTTGAAAGTTGCAAAGTGGTGCAACTTTTGTTTTGCAGCTCATGTGACCAAACAAACTGTTCCAACGCATTTGGGTAGGTACATTTATAGTAGGCATGGTCCTCTTTTGCACCTAAACACGTGGAATCGCTCTGAGTTACGTTCAACCGGATCGATCCCTTAAGGGTCCAAAGTGTAAAATGGCTGCAAAATTCAGCATGCTATTACTTAGACACCGTGATGCTTAGAAAATTCTCATCTAATCCTACAATATCATGTTGGGCCCATCTACAATAAATTCTCTCGGTTTTCTCTATCTAGGAGGCATTTTCCTGTGCTGGCGAATTTTCACTCGGGGAAAAAGTTGTCAAATGCAAGTAGTTGAAAGTTGCAAAGTTGTGCAACTTTCGTTCTGCAGCTCGTGTGACCAAACAGACTGTTCCAACGCATCAGGGTGGGTACGTTTATTCTAGTCATGGTCCTCTTTTGCACCCAAACACGCAGAATCGCTCCGAGCTACGTTCAACCGGATCGATCCCTTAAGGGTCCAAAGTGCAAAATGGCTACAAACTTCAACATGCTATTACTCGGACACCATGATGCTTTGAAACTTCTAGTCTAATCCAATGGGATCATGTTGGGCCCCTCTACAATAACCTTTCTTGGTTTTTGCTATCTCGGAGGATTTTTCCTATGGTGGTGATTTTTCACTCGAGGAAAAAGTTGTCAAATGCAAGTAGTTGAAAGTTGCAAAGTGGTGCAACTTTCATTCTACAGCTTGTGTGACCAAACAAACTATTCCAATGCATCCGGGTGGGTATTTTTATGCTAGGAATGGTCCTCTTTCACACCTAAACATGCGGAATCACTTCGAGCTACGTTCAACCAGATCGATCCCTTAAGGGTCCAAAGTGTAAAATGGCTGCGAAATTCAACATGCTATTACTCGGACACCGTGATGCTTAGAAATTTCTCGTCTGATCCTACAAGATCATGTTGCGCCCATCTACAATAACTTCTCTCATTTTTCGCTATCTCAAAGGCATTTTCCTGTGTTGGCGAATTTTCACTCGGGGAAAAAGTTGTCAAATGCAAGTAGTTGAAAGTTGCAAAGTGGTGTAACTTTCGTTTTGCAGCTCGTGTGACCAAACAAACTATTCCAATGCATCCGAATAGGTATGTTTGCATTAGGCATGGTCCTCTTTTGCACCTAAACACACGGAATCACTCCGAGCTACGTTCAATCGGATCGATCCCTTAAGGGTCCAAAGTGCAAAATGGCTGCAAACTTCAACATGCTATTACTCGGACATTGTGATGCTTAGAAACTTCTCGTTTGATCCTATGGGATCATGTTAGGCCCCTCTACAATAACCTTGCTCAGTTTCACTATCTCAGAGGCTTTTTCCTATGGTGGAAAATTTTCACTAGAGAAAAAAGTTGTCAAATGCAAGTAGTTGAGGCATATTATCAAACAATTCACTGCCTTGTCTATGGCTTGTCATGGCATTCCATCACCATGAGACCACTTTTCTTTGAGGCATTTTAAAAAAAATTTCAATGGATTTTCTATGCTATTGCTTACTATTATGCTTTCCTAGATTTTTTCCAAGCATCCATAGCTTGTTCGAAAGCATCTGTTTTAGGCTTTTAGCCATAGGAAGAAGGCAATGAACTATTTGATAAAATGCTTTGGTAGACATATATGAAAAATGTCATAGCATAGACAAGGGAATGAACTATTTGAAAAAATGCCTCAAAGAAATTTGGTCTCATGGAATTCCATGACAAGCTAAAGCAATTGGCAGCTGCTTCTAGTTATTAGTTATGCAATGTGAAGTAATTGCATAACTGCTTAGGTTGACTTTGTCAAAAGCTATATTGTAATTGAAATTTTGTCATCTATCAGGATCTAGTTATTCATTATGCAATGTGAAGTGATGCTTTAAGATTGAAAGATGTGCAATGCATGAATAAAAACTACACAAATCTATTTTCTACATTTCATTAGTTAAACTCTTTATTTTATTTTCTCTCTATATATCTATGCTATGGAAATTCCTTTCGATTTCAAAAAAGATAGTTTTTATCTCTTGTTATACAATTTTTTACGTTTTTTATCTCTTGTTATAAAAAGGAGCAGATATACAATGTTAAAGAAGAGTGAAAGCATAACTAAATTTATCATTTCAAAGCAATTTTTTTGATGCATTTTTTCAAATAGTTCACTGCCTTCTCTATGCTATTGCTTACTATTATGCTTTTGATATATTTTTTGAAGCATCCATAGCTTGTTCAAAATCACTTGTTTGAGGATTTTAGCCATAGCAACAAGGCAATGAACTGTTTTAGAAGATTCTTTGGTAGACATGTATGAAAAATGTGGTAACATAGACAAGGCAGGGAACTATTTGAAAAAATATCTCAAAGAAATTTGGTCTCATAGAATGCCATGATAAGAAAATGAAATTGGCAATTGCTCCTAGTTATTAGTTATGCAATGTGAAGAAATTGCATAACTGCTTAGGTTGACTTTGTTCAAACTATATTATAATTAAATTTTTGGCATCTATCAGCATCTACTTATTAGTTATGCAAAGTGAAGTAATGCTTTGACTTTGAAAGATGTGCAATGCAATGTAATCAATGACATGAATATAAACTACAAAAGTCCATTTTTCACAATTCATTAGTTAAAATATTTATTGTATTTGCTATCTATATTTCTATATGCTATGTAAATACCTTGCAATTGTATTTAAAATTCTTAATAGGTCAGTTAGGTGGTATTTGCGAAATCAAGTTGTGAATGAGTGGTAATTAAGAGCAAAATTGGCAAATTGCCATCTTAGAAGTCTAACAAAGGGTGGTTATGGTGGTTGATCGGCTCAAGGGGTAGTTGGAAGGTGGTATCAAGATATATTGCTGTAATACCCCGAGTTGAGGGTTGATTTTGTTCAGTTTCTAATAAGAAAATATACTTGAAAACGTTGATCACTGGTTTTCTTTGTTTTCCTGAATTTGCTTTGCCTTGCACAGGCCCATACAAGTCTATCATGACTTGAGGCTTTGGATACTTGATTGCATATGTGTTTACTCTCTTTGCATCTATTCTAAAGGTTTAAATCCACCGTTGGTGTGTGTGGGATCAACAAACTTGGTTACTGCTTTGTTTTATGTGTTAGGGGTTTTGAGGGCAACACCATGACACATTAGCCAATCCTCCTATTGTTCAGCCCTTGTTGCTTGGTGGATTGGCCTATACCATGATTATTTTGGTGTATGAATACTTTGTAGGCCGAGAGAATGAATAAACTCAGTGGGGTGTGAAGTTCTAATGCTGTTTAGGGGTGTTTCCACCATGAAAGTAAGGAACTAAAGTACTGAATCTAAGAAATACTAAAAGGAATGGGATTATGAGTGTCCTTTAAGTTAGGGTAGAGGTATTGTGGGGTTTTTTCACCTTTGGAAGGATTGGGGGAGGTATGGAGTTATGAGTTTCTTTAAAACCCTTGTTTTTGTGAAGGTTTAGGACGGTTTGTGAGTAGAGGAATAGAACAAGTTCTTGGGGCTATAAATAGGAGAATCTTGAGTTTGGTGAGTATCCCTAAGACTATTTCAAGTTTCCTTGGTTTGGAGGTGAGTTTGTGAGGGGGTTCCTTTGGAAATTAGGCCTAATTGTGAAGCCTAAAGCGAGGGAGGTGTATTGAAAGTTCATGTTGGTCCAAAAGAGTTACTATTAGTTTTGGCATATGTTGTGTAACCCTGAAAAGGGTATCTTAATCCACCTTTAAATGGTCAGGTGTTTTGGAAAGGTTGGGAGAAATTAGGCTTGGACCGAGTTTTGAGTTTGGTGCAGGAGCATCTACACCACATCATCAATTTTTTTTTATTTGAATACATCAATAGGGAAATGTTAGTGTCTTTAGGCTTATTTTGTCTAATAAGCTTTGAGAGATCAAGCATAATCCAAATAAAGGGTGTTTCGTGTCTTAGAAGTCAATTAGAAATCATATAAGTTGTAAAATGCTGACAAAGCAACTTTAACACAAACAAATGTAATTAATGGACCAACTAATCCCAAGGTTGGTTATGGGCGTTGGGGAGAAGATGGTTGTTGTAAAATTATTTAAAAATACTTACCAAGGCTCGAATGAGAGAGTGGAAGAATTTTTGTAACAATTTTACACAATAAACACCACAATTTTGAGCAATTTTCTAGAAAAATACTATTTTCTTGATCTTTTTGAGTGTTGTATGGGCACATACAGGTTCTTCATGGTCTAATAATTTCAGAGGATGTGTCTATATGTTTTCTAATTCATTTTTATTTATTTGATGTCTTGACTCTTTGTTTGTAGAAAGAACCAACACAAACAACGACTGTCCCAGTGTTGCTGAATCAAGGGTTTGAGGGGAAATTTGTGATGTAAAAATCAATCCACCTGTTGTTTGCTATTGTATCTCAGTGGATTGATTGAAAACATGTTATAATAAGTGTGTCAACTCATTTTGGAATAAGGAGTCATAATTATGTGGTGTTTTTGTGACTGTTCTAAGACTGAACAAGGGTTTTCCAACATGGAAGTGAGGTTTTTAAGAATTAATTCCTATAAGGGTTATGTGAGGGTCTGATGAGTCTGTGCAGAAGTATTTTGAGGTGTTTGGGGCTTTGGAAGTGTTGAGAGAGGTCTAGAGTTGTATGTTTCTTTAAAACCCTTGATTTTGGGAAGGTTTAGGAGGGTTTCTTGGGTTTTGTGAGTTAGAGGCTCTGTAGACACAAAATAATGACAAAATTTGAGGTTTGGCACCATGACCTAAGACTATCCAAGGCATTTGGATAGATACCTAAAGTTGGAAGGGTGGTCCCTTTGGAAAAGAAAGGGCTAATTGTGAAGCCAAAATTGAAGTAGGTGTGTTGAAAGTTTATGTCGGTCCAAAAGAGAGACCAATGATTATTTGGTATGTTGTGTAGCCCTGTAAAGGGTATCTCAATCCATCTTGTACTTGTCTAGTGTTTTGGAAAGGTTGGGAGAAATCTGGCTAAAATTGAGTTTTGAGTACCACAAGAATAACCAGTCACAAATGTGAGTTTTGGAAACCTTGATGAATCTGACTTAGGGATTGTTGTCAATTGATTCAATTGTCATTGTATGAATGTTGATGGTCTTTTTAGGGCCTTGGTGGAGTCTTGTTGTTCATTTTCAAGGTTGAGGAGTTGAGACCCTTGAGGGTGGGTTGATGCCTATTAGGCTGAATCATTATGAAGAAGAGTTCTTGATTGAGAATTGACATTTCCATTGTTGTGAGTCTTCTCCACCTTGGCTCTGCATCAGAGTGCTACAAGGGTGGATTGTTGGGTAAGGTGTTGAATGAAGAGTTTGGTTTGATGGGGCTTTGAGGTTGTGTAGATTGCTCAAAATAGGTTGTATTAATCTTGTTAGGAGCCCCTTGAAGGCAGGTTGTCAGACTGATTGGGTTTGAGCCTCCTTGCCTCTGCATCAGTGAGGCACAAGTAATTGAAGCATTCCAAAGGATACAAACCACCACAAATGGAGCTTACTTATACAATACGCTTTAGATGGGGCTTATTGAGCATTCCACAGTAATTAATTAAGCATTAGATGTAAACAAAATCCATGGCTACAACATTCAAGCATACAAATTACACGATACACATGATAACATCATTTAAGAATGTCAGTAGCAAAATAAGAGTTTCTTTAATCAAAAATCCAAAAGGCTATACAATGATATATATTGATAAAAGTATATAAATATATCTAAAAAAACCATATAGGCTTAGTACAAAGGATCCATTTGGACAAAATATCATGTATATATATCAATAGTACAAAACATATGTTCCAAAATGCCACATAGGCATACAAAAAACAACACTAATACATAGTCATTTCCCTCTAGGGGAAGGAAATAGATCCTGTGCTGCCTTTGAAATTCGGCTGGATGGAGTGACTGTTGCTTGTCTTGTCTTTCGAACATGCCTGCTACTCCTCCTCTCTTCACTCTGGACCTTCAACTGATATGATTAAAAGTAAAGATGTTAAAACATAGAAATTGAATTATGGAATGACATATAACAAAATATAATCACTTACCACATACATATAGTCATCATGCACATTTAAAGCATCACCATGTCCATGATTTGGAGTGACAACCACCTGTAGCAACCATGAAGATAGAAATTAAACTACATAAAATTATCGTGAAAAGTTTCTATAATAGACCATAAAAGAGAAAATATAATGTCAAATCGACTAATCTATTCCATACCTCTCTCAATGGATCAGAATTGGCTATTGCTGCAACAACTCCATGGTCCATTGTGCCACCAACATCACCAGGGTTATCTCTTGTCAACACCTGCAAATGAAACAATATCTCAAGTATCATGTTGATATAGGAGAACATAATGTGACATGATCAAGGAATACTTGAATGCAATGTTTGTGTTTCTCATCAAATTTTTAGATTTGTATATACGCAAAATTATGAAAACTAGCTAACATAGATTTACAACACTATTAATGAATAAAGGCTACCTGAGTGTACATTGTTTGAGGATATGAATCACGAGGTGTGGAGGAAGAAGGTGCACCAGGAAACTATTTGAAATCCGAAGCATGTTATGAGACAAACATTCAAATATAACATTCAACTGTTCAAATGCAATAATAATATCTTTAATACTAGTTGCATACCTGTGGACTCATCATCGAGAATGTATAAGGGTTTGTAGGAATAGAGCATCCCTCATGAATAGTGCGACCCTAAAATTTCATCATATCAAAATTCTACTAATTTAGTTATTCTTAAATTTCAAAATATATTTTAATAAACAACATTAAAATAACTTGCTAAATTTTACTTGAGTGTCAATGCCGAATGTATCATTTAGAATATCATCTATGAAAGCCATCGCCTCTACAATTGACGTAGGCTATGTAGTTGCATCATGAGCACCTTGATAATCGTACATGCAAATAGCACCACAAGCACCACAATGGTGGGGTGGACCTCGGGGCCTACATGTCTCCACACCAGGCTCTACTAGGGGACTCGCACACTGTAAAATGGTCTGGGTGAATGAGCCAATCGACTTCATTGTGTCCACCTCTACACTATCCTTAACAATGGAAGGAACAACGACATGCTCCACCATGGGTCTGCCCAAGGCTCTCAGTGCCAAATGTGGATTACATCGTGCAATAGGTCTATCATGTGTGGAGCCCCCACCTCTACCCTGAAAGTCTAAGATGTCAAAATAGTTTGGCATTTTATTGAGGACAAACTCGCAATAGAGTTTCCTCAAAAAGTATTGCGGCACCTCATGGTTATTGCATGGAGGTTGGTCAAATACCATCCACCACCGCTCCCAAAATTTGTTTCTAATTAAATCATGGTGGCACCAATGGATGGGGAACCTCTTGCATGCATGGGACAAAGGTTCATTGGCTTTTGGGTCTTTAAATATGGCACACAACTCGGCTTTGCTAATTTTTAGTTTTTTGACATCTGCATATGACAAACCATTAGCATAAAATTGCCTCATCTCATCTCTCTTAGTTGACCAAAAATTCATTTGCTCGGTCATTTCTCCTACATGAGTTAAAATTGACTTCAATGATTTAGCAATCCCTCTCCTATAAGGGTGGGTTTCGGCATGCTCGGTTAATCTTGCAATTAATTGTTGAATGTCTCTTTTATTGTTTTCAATTTGATTTTGAATATTTTCTTGTGTTCCTTGAGGATGCATATGAATTGATGGAGGGGTTTTGGGTTGTTCTTGTATAAGAGGCTCTTGATGAGGGGGTGATTGTGAATTCTCAATGTTTTGAGGTGGAGATTCATTCCCTCAAAATTTAAAAAAAGTTTTATTATAAAAATCTATTTAAAGTTGCATTCCAAATGAAATTTGAAATAAATAGAATAAAAATACACACCTCTTTGCAATCTTCGACCTCTCCGACGTGTTGGTGACATTCTCGTGGAAAATGGAAAGCTAAGGATGCAAATAATGGAGGAGATTTGGTGAGCGTGAGTTGCAGACTTGAAATCTTCCTTCTCAAGCCACGGGTTGAAGACAAAATAAGGGTTCCAAACCCGACTTTTGCATTTTATGTCTAGAAATCCATTTGGTGCATGCCAAATTTGGCGTGCGCCAAATGTATTTTTAGACATTTGGCATGCGCCAAAGGCCTTATTTCAGGGTTTTTTTTATCATTTTTTCAATTTGGCACCTAAATTGTGTCACAGATTGGTGCACTTACCCCACTTTATGGTGTGTATTTTATTTTGTTGAATCATTTTTGCCATAATATGTTGGTTTCCTTCCCTTATTTTCTACTAGCCTCTGTGGACTATGCCATTAAGGAGAAATGTAAAAATCCTAAGCTCCCTTTGTTGCATGAAGGTTTGACATTATAAATTATGAATTTTTTGAGCTCTTTCCCAATCCCCTAAGATTGAGTCAAAGGGAAAGTTTAGTGCAAGAAAAAGTAAAAACCCTTTGTTGTTAATTACTATGACATGATTTTTTGATACCAAGGAGGATGAAGATGATGAGGAGTGGGTTGGAGATGATGTGGGGGAGGATTATGTGGAAATGTACTCTTATTCACCCTTGGATGAGGAGGATAACCCCCAAAAAGGGAAGATTATTGGTCAAAAGATAAACCCTAAGAAGAAAGACAAAAGGCAGATCTCTTGGTCTGATAGTTCCTAGACCAATGATGATAATGAGGGGGGATAAGATGAAAACTATGAGAACATAGAGTCAAGAGATAAAGGATGGTGATAGTATGGAAAAATAAAGAGATAAAGGTAAAGGGAAGAATAAGGTCGTAGACAAGTAGATTGGTAATAATCCTATGCCAAATGTGGGTAGTTGTATGGAGGATCAAGAAATTAATACTATGTGGGTAGTATGTCTAAGGATTTAACCTATCTTTATGTGAATAGGGATGAGATTTTGGATGTTCTAGGTTTTAATAGAGAGGGGGTTATGTGTCAATTCAAATTGACTAAGTTGTTCTTCGTAGAAATTAATAAAATCAATGTCATGTTAAGAGCATTGTAGGAAAATATGGATAACATGAAAGGTTTTAATGAGGAAAAAAATAGGAACATGCCAAGTGATAGGGAGGTTAAGTCTAGGATGGAAGAAATGACTAAGGCGTTGAATAGGAAAAGTGATCGTAGATCCAATTAGGATGATTAAGATTATCTCCTTTTTACTTGACTCAATATTAAACATAAATTTCCTAAGGATTTATAATTGAATTGCTACCACAAGGGAGAGCCAACCTCCTAGGATTTATGTTTGTTAAAGTAGTTGTGTAGATGATGAATTTGATGTGTGATTTGACAAGTCTATTTGACATACAACTCTAGATTTGAAAATATAATTTAGTGTGTAGACATAAATAAAAAGTCACAAAACAACTTTAGATCTAAAATTGAGATACATAGAGGAACCTATACTATAAATTTGAGCTTGATTTGAAAGGACAAGGGCCTAATGCACCCCAGATTGGATTGGTTATTTTTTCGGACCTACTTGAATTATAGATTGAAGGTTGTAGCATTATGTTTTTCTAGATTATCACCTATTGAGATCTTTAAATTTGACCTGCACACATGAAAATAGGGGATAGGTTATGTTGTATAGGGGCTTGGCCAAAGTCAAACCCCTTTTTGGTATTTCTACCTCCACATACAATGAATGATGATGATCAAGAGAGCATGCCCTAGGTGGGGAAGGGGCCAAAAAAACAAAAATTGTGTGAAATTAATAAATGACAAATGATAATGTTATCTTGATGTGAAAAACCTTGAAGAAGAGATGCCATACACAAGTTGATTAATGTTGATGGATGAATAACTTGATTGCTTGATAGACCTAAAAAAGGTTAGCTCACCTATACCATAGATTGCTGCAAGTAGCATGTAAAGGATAACTCAATACATCTTCATGATTTGGCATGATAGGTCATAATAGCTCCTTAGCTATAATTAGTTCCTTCATCTTGGTGAATTTCAAGCTTGAACTTGATCAATGAAAGTGCTCTAACAATGCTACTAAAATGTTTGATAATTTTTCTCTTGACTACCCTTGATTGATTTTTAGGATAGTGGATTTGCTCAACTGAAGTGTTAGGTTTGAAATGGTGAAAATACCTTGTATTTATATGCAATTATGCTAATTTTCCAAAAATCAAATATCGATAGCTGATAATTGAAATTAGAAATTAAAATAATAAATTATTGATATCGACATATACAAATTTGGAGCCAAAATTTTTGGTCTAGGGTGTAGTGTGCCCTAGACTAGATTCTTGATTTTTTGGGATCAAAAGTGTTGTGGGAAAATATTAAATGCATAATTTAACTTCCCATGTTTGATTTTCATAATGCTTATAAAATTGGCAATTAATGCATAATTAGGTCCAAGCACATAGGGGTGAGCTAAACCTAGTGTAAAATTATCAAGGGTGACTATTTTTGACGCTACACAAGGATAAGGGTAAATAGGTGATGCAAAGTGATCAAAAGGGTTTAGTTCTCGAATTAGAAACAACAAGAAGAAAATGTTCAAAGAGGAGAAAAATGAGCTACGAGGCCTAGTGAATTTGCATCATTTTATTATAGGGTGTCAAGTCCCTTCAAAACCTGTTTTACCCTTTAATAAAAAATAAAAAATAATTTCCTAACAAAACATTTAACAAGAAAAAACCTTATATAAAAATACTATGCAATGTGACCTCAAAAATAGTAGAGCACATTATTATAATGTCACCTTTAATATTAATTTTTTTCAAATTAACCTTGGTGATTAAAAATTCATTTTATTTCATTTGACACATAATTGCATGATTAACAAGTGTCACATGACCAACACTTGCCTTAATTATAATTGTAATCCTAAATATAACTATGATGCTAATTCCAATAAATTTAGTATATTTTATTAAATATATTCTAATTAACTATAAAATTATATAATTATAATTTTAACTTAATCTATATAATCTTAATTTTAATTTCAATCTTATTAATTTTTATGCTAATTAAAATTATTTTTTAAAACAAAACAAAATAAAATAAAACCTGTTTTAATATTTTTCATCAATATTATATATTAAAAATATATTAAATTATTATAAAAAATCTAATATACTAAATCATTAACAATTAAAATTTAATATTATTATATTATAGTTTATAATGTTGTATTATATAATAAACTATAATATAATAATATTATATTTTACTTGTTAATGATTTAATATCACTTTTTTATAACTAATTAATATATTTTTAATATATTAATATATTATATTATTATTATTATTTTTTTAGTAATTTTTTTTTATTAAATTAAAAAAGCTACAAACCTGATTCAAAAGAACATACTGGCAAGAAAGAACCAAGAAGAAAACCTTAGCTCAATACATATATGATTTTGCATTACAAAAGCATCCCTCAAAAGTGAAAAACCATACATACAGGGTAATTTAAGAAGAGGGCACAAAAACCCTACATACATAGCAATACTAAAATCCTATCCATTTATAAAATTAATAATTTAATATTTTAATTATTAATGATTTAGTATATTATATTTTTATGAGATTATATAATAAAATAAAAATAAAAAATATTATATTTAAATTGTTAGTAATTTAAGATATTAATTTTTTATTTTTTTATATATTTTTAATATATTATATTATTCAATTATTTTTAAAATATAATATACATTTGTATAACCCTATCTGTTTGATAAATTTTATTCATTTTTCAAATATTTTCATGTTCAGATTTAATTTTAGATTCCAATGTTCAAAAGATTAAAATCAACCATATATGCCTATTTTTGATATTTTTAACTATTAAGTATTATATGGTTTTAAATAAATAACCCCCTTCTTTAACTTCATTTCAAAACTTACACATCATTATATTTACAATATAGAAATAACACTAAAAAGTAGATTATTGTAACAAAGTAAATAATAGGCAAAATAAAAAGTAAAAGTAAATTTCACTGCAATCTTCTTGACTTCAACACCTTTTGAGTGGAAAAATCATTTATTTTCAGTATTTGGAGATTCTTTAATTTTTAAAGTTTTCATCCAATCAAATTCATTTATTTTCAATATTTTTAATTCATAGTGACAATCAATTAATAATAATCAATTAAATAATACTGATTGTAATAGTGTTGTCTAATGCTAAGTACTATTAACAAACACTAAAACTTTTAACAATTTGAAAATATTAAAAGCTTTGATGTAAAATAGTTTTTTTTTATACAACAGGGGTGTCCCCGCGACCCAACCCAACAGTCCAGCAACCAGTATCTTGGGTATCTGGTTGATGCAAAATAGTTCTTACAAGCTTTCTAAAAATATTTTATTTTAAAAATAGAATGAATAATATCTTTGAACTGCACAAAATCTTTGTCAAATCTTAAAATCAAGGTTGGAAAGTAGTTTGACAATAGTAAGTTTCTCATATGGTGTGGAAAACACAAATGATTTTCTAAATTAGATCACATTCTTGATCTATAAATTCTTGATTTGCTGCAAATTCATGACATGTCATTTATAATTTCAAAAGAGATGAAAAATAAAAAGAATGTCATGGGCTCTATAATCCCTGCTTGCAATCTTGTTCTCATGATTTTCCTTATAACAAAAATGTCTTCTGCTATACAGTTAGGTGAGAAATATTTAATTTTTTTATTTTGTTTTATTATTAATATTTTTATTTTATTTTTCTTATTATCAACAAGCACTAAAACCTTGAACAATTAAAAAATATTAAAAGCTTTATGTGAAATACTTCTCACAAACTTTCTAAAACTATTGTATTTTAAAAATAGAATGAATAATATCTTAGCGCACAAAATCTCCGCCAACTCTTAAAATCAAGGTTGAGAGTTTTACAATAGTAAGTTTCTCATATGATGAAGAAAAGACATTATTTTCTAAATTAGATCACATCCCCCAACTATAAATTCTTGATTTGCTGTAAATTCATGACATGTCATTTGTAATTTCAGAAAAAGATGACAAATAAAAGGAACAAAATGAGCTCTATAGTCTCTGCTTGCATCTTTGTTGCCATGTTTTTTCTTGTAACAACAATGTCTTCCGCTATAGAGTTAGGTAAAATATATTTATATTTTTTATTTTATTTTATTTTTGTTTGTAAAATTTGAACATTGTTTTCAATATTTAATGAGAACGATCAATTTACTTATACACTATACATTCAATTGCAGGTTCTTCTAAAATACCAAATACTCCTCCATGTTCAATTTTCATAAATTGGAATCAGTGTGAGACTAATTGTGATTACCCAAATCGTTGCACACCTTTGAATAACAAATATATGTGTTGTTGATAAATCTTCCGACATGAATATTGTAGTAAACAGTTCCTCTATATGAATAATTTTATACAATACAAATGAAAATAATATATTATTTAATTATCTGTGTTTTAACAGTTGTAAATGAATTGCATGCATGTTCCTAAATGGCTAAAATCTTATCTTTCTAGACATTGCTCATTACTGAAACTATTAATTTATAAGCACTGATGTTCCTTGATTTTCCTGATGTTTACTTTAAAAATGAGAAGCTGACCTATTCTCTTTGGAATCAATTTGTATTAAATAATGCTCATAAAGCTGCAAAAGCTTTTGATAAATGGCATAGGATGGCAAGATCAACAGATTCCATGATGTTGGCATTATGTTCATGAATAAAATGGAGAATATATTTTGATGGTCCATTACCTTAGCAGTTTAAGAGAAAAACAGTTAGATATTGTATGGTGCAGTAACATATTTTATTCTTTCTTTATAAGAGTGGTTTGTTCAGAATGAATGTAATAGCTAGAAGCTTCTAAATCTGGTTGCAATTGCAAAAAGAGTAAGAAATATAACATTTTGGTACTTTCTGCTGGAATGGTAAAAGATGGGATTTTAAGTTTTCTACAGGCTGATTCATAAGCTCTTACCAAACATAAATGGTAATTTCTTCAGACTCTAATAGAGAATATTTTTTAATTAAACTAATGCAGCTATCATAACTTAGGTTAATTTAATAATTTATTAAAAGTACCTGAAGACATATCCCTATCAAATGTCTATTTTTTTATTACTTGTGGACTTTGCCTCATCAAGCAATGTTAGGGTGGTCATGGAGGGGATTGTCTAAAAATTTTCAGTGGTTGTTGTTGAGATTTTTTATGATTATTTGAAAGTGGGTGGTCTCATGAATTTTGTATAGTATAGTTTAAGCTTCAAAGTTTAAGCTCCTAAATTTATGGAAGCTGCTATTCTCATGAATTTTATTATTTTACATATTTAATTCAATAGAGTAAATAAATATAAAATAAAATAAAAATTAATTAGTGGGAATTTACAAATTTCATATGATTGACAATTTCCAGCCCCACCTCATTTGCACCGGCTTAATTTTTCAAACTAAAAAGTAGGGGATGCTATTATTGAGGTAAAAATCTTAATAATCTTGTAACATTTTTTTTCACTTCATGAAACCCCTGCTCCTTTAAAACAGATCCTCAAGCCCCCTCATCCGACCACACCCTTATTGTTTTCTTTTTTCTACTTTTAGACTGACATATTTCTGCTCAAGACATTGTTTGTACTACGTCTCTTCAGTTTGATTGTGATTTCTCTATTATTCTCGCCATATCTACTAGGAGAATTAGATGAATGAGAGAATGATTTAAGATTGAATTACTTTATATTTATCATTTGATGAAGAGTTTAGGGATTCTTCCTTAGACTGATTTTTGTTTAGATTTTGTGAAGTTAAAAAAAGAGATACTTTAATTTTTGAGTTGGAGTTGCAAGTTTTGTTTTGCTTTAGAGAGAAAGAAAAGACTCATTTCTATAAATCATCATGAAGAGATATAAGTATTTCTTTCTTTTCCTTGTAAATATTTAGTTAGTTAGACTATGAAGATTTGTTTTTATTTTGCATACTTCCAATCTTTTATGAGTAGGATGTTTGTGAGATGGAAATGGATAGTCCATTAGTGTATTTTCTTATTCTGAAATATTGTTTTTTGGGTCTATTATGGTTTTCTCCTTGGTGGGGGTAATGGCTAGAGCACTAAGAAGCTTAATAATGCCATTTATGGTAGAGTGGAGATAAATTTTCTCATTTGACATGTCTTTTAGAAGTCTCCTATTGATATCCTTAAAGAAGTAAATTCAAGGTAAAATTGTATTGAAGTTATTTTAATTATGAGAGACAAATTGTATGATAAGAGTAGGTAAAATTAAAGTGTAAATCCTCCTTGTTGAAGAAAAGAAAGATAGAATAGTGCAAGTTCAAATAAATTAAGATTTAATCCCTTCTTATAAAGCATTCAAATAAAAGAATACATTTTTTATTCATCTCTTCATTTGGAGTAGTAATTTTTTTTTTATTGTGATAAACATGTGCGAAAAAGATAAATCAACCATCCAAAATAAGGTTGTAGCAAAAGATTTCTTTTTAAATATTTAGTACAAATACTAAGAAAGTTTTGAATATATATTTTTATTTTACCCTTTTACAAAAAGAAAATGTAAGCAATCATGTACAATGGTAAATAAAGGTGTTTGATCAATATATATATATATATATATTTGTGTATTCTTGAAATGATTCACTGAAAATATTTTAAAACTAGAGTAGTATAATCTCATGTCGAAATATATGTGTATTTTAAATATATATAAGATGCTTCCCTAAACACATGCTTATAAATCTAACAATTTTGGTACTTAAGATTGAGATTGGTCTGTAGTTTTGATAAGAAAATATTTATTGAAATATTTTTTTCTTCAATTAAAAAAAAATCAATTTATATGATATACCTAAAAAGAATACATAGTAGATTTTGTTAGATACATTGAAATCTATTTTATAAGTATAAAATAGAAAAGAATATATATATATATATATATATATATATATATGAAGTAGTTTATTTATATAATATATGTAATATACAAATATATATGCATAACAAGTATTTATTCTATTATGTATATAGTTATTATAAATATATGTATCTATATTTTATATAATATATATACATTATATATATATACATATAAAAGGGAGTCAGAGTTCATCGGAAGCCCCTGGCACTTTGATCACTACTTAAGTTCTAGTGCTAATCCAATTCCTACTTGAAAAATGATGGACATTCGATCTTGCTATTGGCCTAGGGTGGGAATGGTTATTGTGGGGGGTTATACGCCATTCCTAAGGGCCCTACTATTCAACTGGGCAACAACGATTTATTAATACCACCCATATTCGGTTGGGAGAGAAGAACTAACTAAAGCATGATTTCTTCATCCCCTGGAATCAATTTTGCTGGGTCTCGCAGACATGGGCTGCGGTGGGGTTGGGTGGGAGGTAAGATTGTGACCCAACTTGAGATTAGTAGTGGGAGATATAATAGTGAATGTGGGAAGCTATAGTCCCATGCTGCCGGGTGGGTGGAAAGTAAGCGAGATTTGGTGTAAATGCCTAATTCTCCCTTTCTATTATTTAAGCTCACCTCTAAATTGCTCAATAAATGGAGTGATATATATATATATACACACACACATATATATATATATATATATATGGTTTTGGACCTAAAAGGAGAGGTCAATTTTCACACTCTTCTCATTCAAGAACAAGCCCTTGAGATTTCAATGCAAAGGAGATTGAAATCTGGCGAAGGGACTGTTCTAGGGGATGAATGATGTCAAATGAGGGGTTCACCACCAAGTGTAAACTTGGATTTTTTTCTTTGGAAAACACATTGTGATATGAAAAATGACCTAGAAAAATGAACAAAATGTAGTAAAAGGCTATGAAATTGGAAGTGTGCACCTAGAGGATTGAAGAAAGCAGAATAGAGGTCTGGATTACTAAAAAATCTATTGTTGAAGCTGATTGGGACTCATTCGCCAAGCTGGGCGAATCAATCCAATTTCTCAGAAAATGCATTGGAATAGGTTTTAGCCAAAAGGGTATCCAAATTTGTAAAAATATTGATCAAACCTGTATAGTGAGACCAATTCGCCAACAGTGGCAAATCAATCCACTTTTGCTTTTTTAGAAGTTTTGAACTGGATTATGTGTCTCTTGGTCTGCTCTACTCTTTTTGACTAGTTTCCATATATGAATCTGCAAAATACAACCTGTAGGTCTTATCCAAGCTTCTCCAAGGCTTGATGACAACTTTGACAACTTTAGAGACTTGACAACTTTTCTCCAACTTGGATTCTTGACAAATCTACAACCTAGACCTACAAATCACACACAAAAAGAGGGAAAAATGTTGTGGGATTAGAGAATAGGGGTTTGCCTTGGTCAAACCCCTTGTTGGTAATCAAACCTTGAAATGAAAGAAAATGTAAAGGGAGAATGATGAATGAACAAAATACAATGTTGCAACTCACCAAACCCTAGCAATAAGGTGTTGCAAACATGTGAGTAATGGCTACAATGGATGCGGTTCTTGATTCTTGCTTGAATGATGTTGATCTTGAATGTAATGCTTGCTTGAATCATGGAATCTACATCACAATTTTTAGCATAATAACAAACATGAAGAATGCAATCTTTGACATGATGATTGATGCTCTTGAATGCTTGATAATTTACCCTTGAATGCCTTGAATGCTCTTGTAAATGCTTGAATGCTTGTAAACTTGCAAGTGATCTCTCTTGAATGCTAGGTGTGAAAATGAGGGAAAAAAACTTGTATTTATACTCAATTATGTGAGAATTCCTGAAATTACAACACTACAAGCTGACATCAGATCTAGGAGAATAAAATCCCATAAAAAATTTGATTTAAATTTGAATTTTGGTCACATGAGACTCATTCTCCCAAGGTGGTGAATGAGTCCCATCACACATAATGTATGGGACCAAAAATGAAAAGCATCTAGAAATGTGTGAAACTTGCATCAGGTCCAAAAATACCTAGGTGGGACTAATTCGCCCAAGGTGGTGAATGAGTCCCAGACACTAAATCTGGGCCACACACGCTAGGAAAACCTAAATTATGATTGGTCGATGATTGGTGTTGAGATTATCCTAAAAAATATGCAATAAATAAGGCTTGTGGGTGCAAAATAGGGCCAATTAAAGCATAAGGAAGCCCAATTATTAATGGCAAGCCTAGAGGAATGTGAAAGTGTGTTACAACACTCTAAATAAGGCAATATTAATGTTAATTATGATTCTAAAAATATGTTTAGTATGTTTATTTAATTGATAAAACCCTAGAAAAGTGTGAAAGTGTGTTACAACACTTTAGCGAGGTACCATTAAAATCCATTAATTTACAAGGGCCCATAAATCCACAAGGAGGACCCAAACGAGTGCGAAAATGTCCAAGGACCCATTTTTCGACTTGCTACAATATATATATATATATATATAATACATTTGATAAATTTATTACAAGTTTCAAAATACTTGAGTGCTCATATAATGAAGGTAAATAGATAGCAGTGAGAGAGACTGAAACAATTTTTAGAATAGAACAAAAATTTGCACATGAATCATAGAGACAAGACTATGATCCAAATTTGGCTAGAATTCAATTGGACAAGGGCACTAGCACCATAAACTAGAGGTGTAAGGTTTTTCTAATGTCAAAATTTGGCATCAATTTGAATCGGTAATTGAGGATAGCGGCGAGCACTTTGTGGGCCTAGTTCGAGGGTTTCGATGGTATGGTGGTGGGGGAGGCTCGACCCTCCCCCATGAAGGTATGCTCCTTCTATACCCCTTAGTATTAGTTCTCACTTATTTCCTCCCAATTGAGTGCGTTGTGTTTGTGCTTTCAGCTTCCCATGGTTTTGTGTTTTGTTTCTCTTTAATGCTATCTATCTTGAAAGGCCAATCACCCATGTGAAGTGCCATAGAGGGGGTATGACCCCCCTTAAACCCTCTGAGGATTCTCTAAAGGATGAGGAGGCAGTTAATGCTACTAATCACCCCAAATATTTTTGAGATGCTATTGCAAGTTGTAGTGTAGAAAAATGTATCCCTTTACATTTTCACACTTGTTTGGGCCCTTATGAACTAAATGGACTTAATTGTACCTTATTTAGGGTGTTTTAAAGTGTCTTCTTACACTTTCACATTAATCTAGGGTTTTTATTAATTAATTGGGCTTCTTTAAATGCCTTATTTGGCCTTATTTTGCATATGCAAGTCTTATTTAATGCATCTTTTTGAGATTAATCCTGACATATACCAACGTCCAATCATAATTCATGTGTTTTTGGATTGTATGGCCCATATTTAGTGATTTGAGACTCATACACCACCTTGGACGTATGGGTTCCACCTAAGTTTCAGGGCATCAATCTAGATTTCACATGAATCTAAGCCTTTCTTGAAAAATATGTCCCAAGCAAGTAGCCTAATGGGACTCATACGCTCCAACCTACATATGAGTCTCACTTAGATTAGACCTAAATTAAATTCAAATTATTGGTGGGATTTTATTCTCTAGATTTGATCTCGACTTGTAGTGTTGTAATTTTGAGAAATTTTCCATAAACAAGTATAAATACAATTGTTGATGCAAGATTCCATTCTCCACTTTTTCTAACCAGTTCTCACCCTCAACTACTGTGATATATTCATACTTAGCCCTCATCTCCTCATGAAATTTATCTTCTATAAATTGCCTAGGAAATTCAAGATTTGCAATCATTTTCATCTCAATTGTCTCAACATATTCATCTTTTCGGGCCCTCCAAACACATTCTTGGAAAGCTTGTGTCTTCACAAAAGCATCATCATTCATAAAATTTTCACAAGCCTCTACCCTAACATCATCAGAATTGTTTACCCACTTAAGTCTGCTTTACTCAATATGAGAGTAAATCTTTGTGGCATTATGTCTCTTGGGGGAGATGGCATACCTTGCCTCATCTCATGTTTAGTAACAAAAATCTCTTCATCAGATTCATCAATGGGATAATTCACAAGGCCACTCGATTATGCCTTTTGATTCTTTGATGGTGGCTCCTTTGGTGGTGATGGTCTTGTGGGAGGGGAATACAATTAAATAATACATGGGGTGGATGAATGTGGAAGTGAAAGCGGTGGTAGTTGTGGTGGGGGAGAGGATGCCCTTGACCCCTCTGATTGGGTAGGGGTGGCATTTTTTAGCTAATTCTTCACAATGCTCTTCCTCCAAGAAAACACATGCACCTTCTTTGGTGGCTGGTATGTTGGCCTTTATTTTGTTATAGGGGCTTTCCCCCTATCCTTCTCTTCAGTAACAAAAACCTTTCATTTGTCTTGGATCACGCTTTCCTCCTTCAATTTTGCAATGTAACTATATCAATTTTTTAAAAAATTGCCCCCACTCTCAATATCTCATTCTTTATATCAGAGAGAGCCTTGAATTGAGGATCCTTTACTCGATTTTCTCTCTCTAATTTATTAAAAATATCCACTTCATCCTTCTATCTTCTTTTATTTAAAAATAAAAAACATTTTTGATAGCATCCTCAGGGAAAGAGAAGTTATGAACAAACTTTTCCCCTTTCACCCTATCCTTCAACCAGACTATAAAATCTTCTGGGTCATAGTTCCTATGTGCTCGCCACTTCATTCCATAAGTCTTGAGTTTGTCAATGATGTTATTCCATCCCCCAGTTGTCATGAAAAAGTCTAAAAGCACTGTATAATTAGGAAAGAAAGTTCATTTCCTCATGTTAACTAGGTGCTTTTCCTCAACATCACAAAGCCGCCACATGAATTTAAGGAATTAGAGTTAAAGTTAGAATTTAATTATAGCTAGGGTTGGGTTTAAGTTAGGATTATAATTCAATTAGGATTAGGATTCAATTAGGATTAAGGTTAAATTGGGGTTAGTATTAGGATTCAATTATAATTAAGGTGAATAATTAGTGTTTGGGTTAGGATTTAATTAGGGATAAGATTCAATAAGGGTGGGTTATGGTTCAATTGATGTTCAATTAGGGTAAGGGTTCTAAGATAAAGTTTGAGGTTAGGCTTAGGGTCGGGGGTTAGAATTCAATTAGGTTTAGAGTTAGAGTTACAATTATGGTAACAATTAAGATTCAATTAGAAATTAATTAGGGTTATGGTTATGTTTTATATTCAATTAGGTTTAGGGTTCAACTAAGGTTAGGATTATATTCAATTATAGTTAGGGTTAAAGTAATGTTAGGTTTAGGGTTTAATTAGGGTTGCAATTAGAATTAAGGTTAGGGATAGTGTTTAGGTTCAATTAGGATTGAACTTCAGTGGGTTAGGATTAGGGATTTGGTTTAATTAAGGTTGAATTTCAACAAGATTAGGGTTATGGTTAGGGTTAACATTCTAAGATAGATCCTAAGGTTAGGGTTTACTTTCAATTTATGTTACATATCTATTAGGGTTAGGGTTATGATTTCCAATATAAGATTAGGGTTAGGGCAAGAGTAAGGATCAAGGTTAGGGTTGGGGATTAATTAGTGTTAGGGATAGGGTCTAATTTGGATTAAGATTCAATTAGATTTAAGGTTAGGGTTCATTTGATGTTCAATTAGGGTAAGGGTTCTAGGATAAAGTTTGGGGTTAGGGTTAGGGTCAGAATTAGAATTAAACTAGGATTAGGGTTAGACTACAATTACCTTAAGAGTTAAGATTCAATTAGGACTTAATTAGGGTTATGGTTAGGGTTCATTTTTAATTAGGGTTAAGATATACAATTAGAATAATGGTTAGCCCATTCATATTCAATTAGGGTCAGAGTTCAACTAAGGTTAGGATTGGGATTCAACTATATAGTTAGAATTAAAGTTAGTTTAGGGTTAGAGTTCAATTAGGGTTAAGGTTAGGGTTTAATTAGGGTTATAGTTAGAACTAATATCAGGGTTAGTGTTTAGGTTCAATTAGGGTTGAAATTCAATAGATTAGGGTTACCTTTAGGGATATGGTTCAATTAAGATTGAATTTCAATAGGGGTAGGGATAGGGTCAGGGTTCTAAGATAAATCATAGGCTACAAGCCTTATAATACAACTGATGCAAATTATGTACTTATCCATTCAATATTATGTCTTCATGTTTAGACAATATTCATTATCCTCAGTTCTATTCAATATTATATACATGTCACAGTGTTATACACTCCTAGAAGATAAGCCAATGATATCATATTGTTATGCAACTAAATAATCCATTACGACAAACACACAACAATCATAATTCTAAAATGGATTCAAATAAGTTGATATATCTTGGTGTTTCCTATATAGATTATGTAATAAGATAGATAAGCTAGTATAATATATATTTCTATAACCCTATCCATAAATTTTATTCATTTTTCTTGAAATGTTTTCATGTTCAGATTTAATTTTAGATTTCCCTATTCTCTAACTTCATTTCAAATAACACTAAAAAGTAGGTTATTGTAAAAAAGTAAAAAACAATAGGCTGACTCATTGTAAATAAGTCTTTTTAATGCGATCTTCTTGAGTGGAAAAATCATTTATTTTCAATAGTTTTAATTCATAGTGACAATCAGTTAAATAATACTGATTGTAATATTATTATCTAATGGTAAGTTCCATGGAATTTGACAGCTCCACCCCTACCTGTCATATGAAATTTGTATGACAGTTTGGTCATTTAAATACTTTTCATATGACAATTAAAAAAATAAATAAATTGTCAAAAAAATGTTTAATTTATAATTTTTTTATATAGAATCTTGTACAAATAAATTATCTTGAAAAATTAGAAAAAAATGATAATTAAGAGGAAGTTTCTAAATTCATACTAAAAATAAATCTAGTTAAAAATAATTATATTCTATTTTGAAAATATTCTAAATTAATAAATATTTTTATAATAAATAGTTTTAATCATATAATATATATAATAGAAAACAATGACAAATATTAGTAAAACTGTCAAAATCTTTTTTAAATTCATATTAGAAAATATTCAAAAAAGTTATATTCTAATTTTAAAAAGATTCTAAATTAATTTGTCTTTTTCTAATAACCATTATATTATTTGCCTATAATAATTTTTTACTGTTTAATAATAATTCAAAGTGTTATATATATGGTTATATAAAAATATAGCAAGTCAAACTATAAGGTCTATAAATTTTAATGTTGTAATATACTGTCTATAATTGACTGGACTAAGTGCTATTAACAAGCACAAACCTTGAACAATTTAAAAATATTAAAAGTTTTATGTAAAATAGTTCTTACAAAACTTTATAAGAATATTGTATTTTAAAAATAGAATGAATAATATCTTTGCACTGCACAAAATCTCCGCCAACTCTTAAAATCAAGATTGGAAAGTAGTTTTACAATAGTAAGTTTCTCATATGATGAAGAAAAGACATTATTTTCTAAATTAGATCACATTCCTGATCTATAAATCCTTGATTTGCTTCAAATTCAAGACATATCATTTATAATTTCAAAAGAGATGGCAAATAAAAAGAATGTCATGGGCTCTATAATCTCTGCTTGCATCTTTGTTGCCATGTTTTTCCTTATAATAACAATGTCTTCTGCTACAGAATTAGGTGAGATATATTTATATTTTTTATTTTATTTTAGTATTAATATTTTTATTTTATTTTTCTTTGTAAAATTTGATTTTTTTTTCAATATTTAATGTTCAATCTACTTATACACTGTAAATTCAATTGTAGATTCTTCCAAAATTCCATATCCTCAATGTCCAATGTTCTCATCTCAGGAAGATTGTAAGGATGCCTGTCATCCTCCCGAAATATGCTTATTTTCAGCTCCTGGTGTATGGGTTTGTTGTCGATAAATCTATACCATATGAATATTGTAGTGAACAGTTCCTCTAATATGAACTCTGGCATCCTATTTAAGTTTATAGAATACAAATGAGAAGAATATATTAGTTAACTCTTCTCAAAAAAATAATTAAATACATCTTTTAGAAATTAGAAACTGAATATTTCTTTTTAAGGCAAAGTGGAATAATATTATAGTTGAGAGAGTAAATCACTATATTTGTTTCTCTTTTAAGAGATTTTTTTTCTGCTACTTATGCCTTCTGTATTCTTCTCTGATCACTGTATATTTGGTGAACATAGAAGTATAACCCAATGAATTTAATGGTTGTTTTTGACAAGTTTTGAGTTAAGTCCTTAAGGTTGTATTAAATAATGCCCATAAAGCTGCAAAAGCTTTTGATAAATGCCATAGGATGCCAAGATCTTTTCATAATATGAAAAGATTCCATGATGTTGGGCATTATCTCCATGAATAAAATGGAGAATATATTTTGAGGGTCCATTACCTTTGCTGGTAAAGAGAAACAGTTAGATGTTTTATAGTGCAGTAAAATATTTTATTCTTTCTTTATAAGAGTGGTTTGTTCAGAGTGAATGTAATAGCTAGAAGCTTCTGAATCTGGTTGCAAAAAGAGTATGAAATATAACATTTTGGTACTTTCCGCTGGAATGGTAAAAGATGGGATTTTAAGTTTTCTACAGGGCTGATTCATAAGCTCTTATCAAACATAAATGGTAATTTCTTCATACTCTAATAGAGAATATTTTTTAATTAAACTAATGCAGCTCTCATAAAGTAGATTGATTTAATAATTTATATAAAGTCTGTGAAGAGATATCCTTATCAAATGTCTATTTTTTTATTACTCATGTGGAACTGCCCAGTACAAATAGAAAAAGAACAAGTGATTTTTCACTTAAAACATCTTATCCAAAGTCGAATAAAACTATTCTGAAATTTCGCCTCATCAAGCAAAGTTATTGTTTTTCTGTTCTGACAACCAACAGTTAGTTGATTTTTCTATAAATTTTTTAGACTGGCATCTTTTCATTCAGGACATTGTTTATACTACGTCTCTCCAGTTTGGTTGTGATTTCTCTATTATTCTCGCCATATCTACTAACAAAAGATGAATGAGAGATTGATTTCAGATTGAATTACTTTATATTTCTCATTTGATGAGGAGTTTGGGGATTTTTCATTGTATTGATCTTTGTTTAGATTTTGTGAAGTGTAGAATTTGGTTTTAAAGAGAAAAAATTCAATTTTGCAAATCATTATGTAAAATATAAGTATTTTTTCTTTGTAAATATCAAGTTAGTTATATTGTGGAGATTTGTTTTTATTTTGCTACTTTCAATCTCGTTTAAGAAAGATGGGAATGGTAGATTTATTTCATGAGCAGGATGTTTGCAAGATGGAAATGGATAGTCTATTAATGTGTATTTTCTTATTCTGAAATATTGTTTTCTTGGATCTATTATGGTTTTCTCCTCGGTAGGGAGAATGACTAGAGTTATGAGAGATTTAATAATGTCATTTATGGTAGGATGGAGAGCAAGTTTCTCATTTGACGTGCCTCTTAGAAGTCTCCTATTGATATCCTTAAAGAAGTAAATCCAAAGTTATATTGTATTGAAGTTATTTTGTTTATGAGAGACAAATTATATGATAAGAGCATGTAAAATTAAAGTGTAAATCCTCCTTGTTGAAGAAAAGAAATAATAGTGAAAGTTCAAATGGATTAAGATGTAATCCCTTCTTATAAAGAATTCAAATAAAAGAATATTTTTTTTATTAATCTTTCTATTTGGAATAGTAAATTTCTTTATTGTGATAAACAAGTGAGAAAATGGCAAATCAACTATGGAAAAGGTAATAGTTTATAAAGTTGTAGAAAAATGTTTCCTTTTAAATATTAGTACAAATACTAAGGAAGTTTTGAATATATATTTGTATTTACCCTTTTACAAGAACAAAATGTAAGCAACCATACAATGGTAAATAAAGTTGTTTGATCAAAAACTATATATTTGTACATTCATCAAATGATTCATGGGAAAATATTTTAGAATTAGAGTAGTATAATCTCATGTCTAAATATATGTATTTTAAATATATATAAGATGCTTCCCTAAACACATGCATATAAATCTAACAATTTTGATACTTAAGATTGAGATTAATCTCTAGTTTTGATAAGAAAATATTTATCCAACATTTTTTTCTTAAATTAAAAAAGGTAAATATACAAAGTGAAATTTATTAGATTCATTTAAATTTATTTTACAAGTATAAAATAGAAAAACATATACATATTTATGAAATAGTTCATTTATATAATATATCTAATATATAACAAGTATTTGTTTTTTTATATATATGATCATCATAAATATATATGTATATATATTTTATATAATATATACATTTCATATTATATTTTTTGTATATTTATATATAAAAATATAATACATTTTAGATTTTATTATATGTTTTAGATACTTTCATTTAAATATTAAAAACATAGAATAAACTTTTTAAATATATATAATGGAGATGAGGCACGACCTCCCTCCCTTTCCAATGGAGGCTTCTCTCTTAACGGAGCTTGCCACCCCACCCATAAGGGGAGGTGACTCCCATATATGTGATCCATCGCCCCACCCCCTTCTCATATGAGTTTTAATTTGTGTATTTATTTTATATTTTTCATTGTAATTTAAGATACAACAAATAAAATCTATGTGCAAGGTTTTAATAAAAAGAAAAAAGAAAATTGTAAACAATTATCATGCTTTCTTTCTATCCTCAATAAAATGGCTCCATAACCTACAAAAGAAAAGAAAAATAAGAATGAAAGAAAATGGCAAGGAAAAACCTTTAAGAAGATATCCTTATGGGTTAGGATTTGTATGTGAAACCCTAAGATCCAATGGTCACTTTTCAATCCAATTTAAACATATATAATATCTAGTACTTTAATTAATATTTTAATTATATACCTAGTTTGGTATAACTATTTGGTGAGCTGACGACTAAGTCCTAATTAAATAATGTTTAATAAATTGATTAAGGGTGTAGACGTCAAATCTACATGATGGATTTAAACTCACAAACCAAAATGAAATATTGCATTTAGTTAAACATGCTAAATACGACATTGAAACAATAAGGAAAACTAAATAAAGCATATAAAACATGAATGCAAATCTATTCCATAGCGGATTGGCGCTATCCTTTGTGTAGAAGGCAGCCCTTTCCCAACCCTGATAAGCAAGATGAGATGATAAAATGCTGTGATGAAGAGAAAAATTAGTTCTCACATGTAGAGAGTAACTTTGAATAAAATGTGTTGTTCTCAAATTGTGTTGTAGTTGTGTTGTTGAAAGCCTTGCTTTTATAGATTCAAGGTTGGAAGAGTGAGAGATTTTGATGAATGTGGGATCATTCATAAGCCAATGACAAGATGCCACTTGTCAAGATTTGAGAGGATGAGGAATGTGCAAGTTTTGGCCAATGTGACAATTTCAAATTTGAATTTTGGCATTGAATGCATATAGTTGAGGGATTTGGGGGGAATTTTGTTTGAACAAAAAAGTCAAACAAGGGGAGTTAATGAGGGCATATTCGAAGAAAATTTGGGGTTTAATAAATCAAATTAAATGATTTATTGTGCAAGTGGATGGGACATGGGTTAGTCTTAGCATTAATTAGAGATTTGACTAATTAAGCTAGTGATTAGGTGGTGTGACATTTGATTTGCATTTTTGTATTTTTTTAAAATCAAATGAGAGGAAAATGAATATTAGTCTTTTAATTAAATACAAGTGATTTAATTAAATCCAAAGACTTTAGGAAGTTAATTAATTAATTTGATTTAATTAATTTAAGAAGAAAATGATCAACTATGGTGTTAATCACTAATGTTGATTTTGCATGTCTACAAAGGGCAATGTCAAAATTAAGAATTTAATCATTTATGAATTAAATAGGTGTCAAATCTAGAAATTAATTTATCATAGTTTAATGCAAGTTTAGATTAATTAATATTTAATAAAGAGACATAAACAATCCTTGAAATTATTCATGTGTGAATTAGTGCCTCCCTATTAAGGGGCTATAGTTTCAATCATTGGTAAAACATAATTTACTCAACTAAGGAAATATGATGAAGTCATCTAATTCCTAGAAAGGAGATAAAGAAAGTATTTAACTATTTAATGATTAAATTTAAATAATATGGATAAAGTATAACAAAGGTTCATACCTTAGGACTCATAGGGGCCTCTAATGTAATTAAATTAAACCTAATCTAAAGTGTATTAAAATTAGTGAATGATTAGTGAGCATGGATATGCATAATATGGAATCAAATTAGTTATCTTACCTTAAAGAGGTAAGGTTTAATCTATTGGTACATTTTAAGTTAATAAGATGGGCAATATATATTAATATCTGATGTCATTGAAATGAAACCTATGAATATATAGCTACATTATGATTAAATTAAGAAAATACATCATAATCCAATTTAGGGAACTTAGTCTCCTTAAGACTCAACGATTGTTTAACGTTTATTAATCTCGATTAAACCTAATGTGTGTTTGAATTAAAAATTGGTCTACCCTTAGTACTAAACCTTATTCTTACAAGACTTATCCTAATCAAACCAAGGCTTATGTTAACCTGGTTGATGCTAAGAGAGTGCAAGTTAGTGAGTTGCAAGTAAGACTTAGCAGAGACTCTTTATCAAATCCATTAAAGTTAAATTCTAAACTTGAGTTAAGAAGTGACTATGCAAAGGTGTATACTCCATATCATGATTAGTTGATGTAGCTCAAACACTTAGGGAGGTAAATACCATAATTAATGTTTAAAAAAATACTTAGGTTTTCTTAGCAAGATTTTTGGGCATGAGACTTGGTATCAAAGCACTAGGTTGCAACTCTAGGGAACTTTGGAAATAAATTGGGCATTAAGTATTATGTGTGTGTGGAGAAATTTGAAAACCACCTTATGTTAATTAGAGTGGAATGTGGAGAGGGAAAACAATAAGTGTTATGCTTAGGGCTCTAATTATAATTAGTGTTAGTTGTAGAAATAAGATTAGTTTGAGGGTTAAATTTAATGTTTTAGTCACATGTAAGTTTAGGGTTGGGGTTCAAATAGGGTTATAGTTATGATTAGGGTTAGGGTTAGTGTTAGGTTTAAGGTTATAGGTATATTAACCTATAAAATAATATTTTCTTTCCTTTTCTAAGTCTATTATTACAATGTCAATTTGATCAAGAAAATCAATGGTTAAAAATGTATTGTTAATTAAATTATTTTTATTAGAATAAACTTAAAATAGAATGTATAATTCATTTTACTTTGTTTACTTTGTAGTTGCTATTTTTAGATTATTATTTTATTATTATTATATTAATATAATATAAAAATAAGAATAATATTTAAAAAACTATATTAATATAATTATTTTTATATTGCATTTACTTATATGTAAAATTATTGTATAATTATATATTTTAAAATAATGTTTTTGATAACAAAAGTAAGGGAAAGGGCCCTTGAATCAAACCAAAATGAAAAACCAGGCCTACCAACCAGCAGAACTACCACCACAAAATAAAAAGGGTACAAAACAAGCCAACACCTCGCAATAGAACCACCACCTTAACCAAAATGAAACAATAGGAACCAAAGTCCAACCATAAGAAAAAGACCAAAAAAATAGAGCCTAGACCTATATAATGAGGGGCACACAGGCCCAAAAAGTACCATAGCCAGTATCCAAAAAATAGAAACTCTAATGACCCAAATTAATTTTTGGGATTGTAAATTAGGTTCCATTCTTCAACTAGCTACTCCATGTCCTTGTTGCACTATTGCATCATATCAATAGTTCTCTTGTCTAGTTACAACTCCTCAGCCTAATAAGAGTTCATCTTTCTACATGTTTCCTTACCTTGGTTGCACCATTCACAATACCGAAAATAGACCTCCTCATGATTCCTAGAGTAATAGACATGTTAGCTTATTGAAAGCCTTGTCCATTTTTTCCACTTTATCCTATAGCTCCCAAAATTGAGTGAGATAGAAATCAGGGCCTATATTTACCTTGCACATCCTCTTCCAAGTCCACCATAACCTGCTCTTCCAAATATTTCATAACTTTCATAACCACATCCTCAATTTATTTTTAAATTCTCTTAACCCCTTCATCTTCATTATCCTCTGAGTTCTCAAACAACTATTGGTCATTACCCTCCATCTCTTCATCCTCATCACTGCTAGTAGAGTCATTTGGGAGGTCTTCTCCCAGAAGCACAAATATTTCCTTTTTTCTCACATTAATGGTGGCCAGAGCCTCTTCATTTGGGTCATCACCAGGTTCTTCAAAGCTAAGGTTTTTACCCCTGGTTAATTGGCCTGTAAGCCTTGCCGACCTTCTTTCACCCTTCCCATTGCTAGAGTCATCCATTTTTCCTTGTTCATCCTCATCTCTAATCTCAATAGTTATTTTTTTAGAATTTTTAGCTTCAACACTATGAAAACCCTTTCTCTTAGCTCCTAAGGGGTTACTTGGGGGGTTAGAGCTACTCTCCTTACCTTTCACATTCTGAAAAATAGGGTCCCCTTTAATAAGGATACCTTTAATAGAGGATTGTTTCATTAAAGAGGTGATAGCAGGGGGTTTTTCGAAAGGAGGTATAGCAGAGAAAGTACCCTCACCAAGAGTATTGACCTAAGAAGGATAGGGAATGGGTTTCGATTGATTCTCATAGGCGACATTAGCATTGGGTTTATTACCAAAATAAGGGCTTGACAGGGGAGTGATGGTCAAGGCATAATTATAGAGGCATTGAATCAAACCTTAGTGAAGGAGAGGTGAAGCTCCCTTAGCCTTGCATTGTGTAGGAGTTTATGGTGAACTCCTCAAACACCCCAGAATCACCTGCAAGAAGAACTAACTTCCATAAGAGAGAAATGGCAAAAATATCACGCTATCCTTAAGATGCAAGAATGCCAAACTAAATATGGTAATGTACATAAGAATCCTTGCTTATATAGGCAAGGTTGAGATGTAGTATGTAATATGATGTTATGTGTCATAATATTATGACATATGAAAACTAACTAACTACCTAGGAAATGATGCTAGATAAGATAAGACTTTTAGAAAAGACAACTCATCCTTCTAGAAGGAATCTTATATCCTAAGTAAACTTAACATGTGAATATGTCCCCTAATTGTCTAGTGAGATAAATTACTAGGTACAAGACATTTATTCACACCAACACATTGTTTGAGAGAAGATAACAAAAAAAAAGGTATATTAATCTTTTCATTTCTATGAATATGGCAAAGAAAGGGAAAGTGGTACCCGTGAATTGTTGTGTACCTGCCCTCTAGGGTAAAATATTTCATGATATGCACATAGGCCACCCCATAAGGGGTTGAGAGCCATTCCCTATCGTAACCATTTTGGCACCTCTCGAGCTTCTCTTCCCCTTCAAGGAAAATGTTGATAAACCTCTTGTAATTGTCACTGCTAATTTTAGACACCCTCAAACCACTATACTATAATCTAGTCACAACAATAATCAGCCGGGGGGATACCTCAAACCCAAAACTACCAATTTGGACTCTATCAACTCTCCACGAGTTGTAGAATTTAGTAGTTATATCATCATTATATCCTCTCATAGCCATGAAGAAAGGCGTAAGTCCTACTTCTTCGAAGAGCCTCCAAAGCTCCACATTCTACCATAATGACACACATGAAAGCTGCTCATAACGCTTCTTGGGACCCCACATGGTAATACAATAACAGAGGAAAATGACAAACTTTTTACCCACCACCACTATAGCAACAGTTGGAAAATAAGTTATCCCAATAATATAGACATCACCAAAATTTAGTAGAATAATAGTGACCCAAACATCTGCCAGAATAATGCTAATGTTGCTAAACTTCCAGAAGGATCTATCAATGTCTTTAATTGAAATCTTACCAGAGATGGGAGTTTGTTAATTTTTTTGCCAATCTTATTCCTATACCCATAATCCATGTGTATACAACCACTACACATTATAGAAATGGAGAATAAAATCCAATTGCAGCCCACACATCTATTGAAAAGACAATTGACCATTGGAGGGATACAAAGTATGCAAAGATTCATTGAAAAAGAGATTCATTGAAAAAGAGCTTCATAGCATAGATGCCATTATTAAATTAAGTCTTAGATCCTTAGCATCAGGAGAAATATGATTTGTGGTCATGTCAATAAGTCTCCCCTCATGACACTCAATAATGGTTAAATAATTAGCATTAAGGGAAATAAATTTAAAAGCGTAAGTCCATAAGGTCACGAGAAACTTTCCCTTAAAATCTCCTGCCATAATCAAATGATGATTAGATCTTTTCCAAACCATATAGACACATATGGTTAAAATACAAAAGTAAGATGACATCATCCGATCCACCATGTGCTCCACCTCTTTGCCGCTTTTGATACACATCACCATCTAAGTTGGACCTTGTCTTTTGTGGCACATTATCATGTGATCGTTGCAATTCAAACTCAAATTCAAAATGAGGTGGGAGTCAATCATTTAAAAATAATGTTCAATAATATTATATTAATTATTATTATTATAGTATTATATTTAATCATATTATAGTATTATATGATCATTGTATTCATATTCATATTGCATTATTATTAATATTATACTATATTATTATTATGTTATAAATTACATTATTATTATATTCTTATTCTTATTATATTATTGTTTTTTATTGTCTTAATATTATATTATTGTATTATATTATATTATATTAATACTATTAATACTATATTATATTGTTGTAGCTTGAAACTTATATTAAATCATCTTAGATTATTAGTCTTATTTGGATAGGGATATTAATTATTCGTTGGATTATATTTTATCCAAAGGTGGAAATTAATTTACTTTTTAAAAGTTTCATTTTTAAACTATGATTATTTTTTCATTGGTTTATTAAAATTTTGGTGGCTATATTATCATGTTATATTATTATTTTTAATATATAATAATTATTACTATATTATATTATTATTGTATATTTTTTATTATTATTTTAATATGATTATATGTTAAATATAATATAATTAAAAATAATTAGAATAATTATTAAATATTATAACAAAAATGGGCAAGGAAGATTGAAAAAGAACATGTGACTTAGGTGGGCAGGCATGGGGCGATATTGAGAAGGATAAGCACTTGAAAGAAGAATTCATAGTGGAAAGGAGAGTGGATGAAGGAATTCACAAACCACAATGGGTGTTCGAAGGTGGTTGATGGGTGGATAAATGTCATCTTGAATGCAAAAGCACTGAATATCACAACAATGGTCACCATGATCGAGGCTCGAGTCATGGAAAAATGGGATGGGAAAGGAATAACACACTCCCATGGATGCGCTCTCGAGGCTGGTGATTTGGTTATGTAATGGTGGCGTCGAACCGATGGAAAGCAGTTCGAAATCCAAATTTTAGCAATTGAGGTAATCTAAATTGGAATAGATCGGTGGGAAATCAACGTGGGTGGTTTTGGGAAAAAAGGAGTCCAAGGGCGGATACCTCTGCCAATTGGCAAGACAAGACGACCACGAGAAAATAACACACGAGCAAGCCCTGGAAAGGCAAGGAGAAGGTGATTGTAGAAGAAGGCCCTTTGCATCAATATGCAGACTTGATTGGAAAGTCGCCTATCCCGAGCCTATTGAAGCATTCTGCTAATGTAGATAAGGATTGGATAAGAAATTCAATTGATAGATTAAGGGAAAAGGGGATTTTTCTCAAATGGGGGGTTGGCGTGCTATAGAGGATATGGGAAAATGGTGCCGAAAGAAATGAGGTAATTGGATTCAGATTAGGGCACTGCCAAATGATTTCTTCTTGGTAGAATTCCCCTGCAAGGAGGAGAAATGGAATGCCCTAAGAAGTGGTCTGCACTACCTCAATAGTGTAGGGGTGCATTTGATTGATTGGTACCCAAATTTGATCTATAGAATCACAAGATCATGGAAGGTCCGGTGTGGGTCCATCTATACAACCTTTTGACTGAGTTTTGGGATGATGATACACTAATTGAGATAGGGAAGAGCTTAGGGTCTCTCATTTTAGTGGAAAAAGATGTAGAAGATAGGTGCCTGGACACCTACACCAAAATATGCCTTGGGCTTACTCCACACCAAGCTCTACCTCAGGAAGTAGAAATTTATGTAGATGGTGGGGTTTGGATTCAAAAGGTGGAAAGGGAGGATCAAATGAAATTATGCCCCATATGCAAGTCCAAATATCATGGGAAATTGGCATGCAACATGAGGAAGAGTTTCAATAAAGTCAATGAATATGTTTGGGTACATGATCAGGGTAGCCCAACAAAAATGGCCCTGACATTAAGCCCTAATTTACCCTCTAGAAGTGAGAGATATGAGGACCCAATAGATACCTCAATAGGGTGGGAGTATCATGTAAACAATGCAAAGACTCAGGAAGACTGGATCATCAACTTGACAATAGAAGAATTATGTGGAATGAAGATGATATGTGAGAGGGTGGAACAACTCTCCTCATTCAAGAGAGGAAAAGAGAATCAAGATGAAGTACATGAAGTAGGGGTTTCCAAAATTGGTATTTTAGATGGGAAAGCGGAGGATGACTTGAAGGAAACTTGTGGGGAGGAATATGCCAAAGAAGATGGGAGTGAACCCAAGGGCTCTAAGCTGGATGCTCCACAAGCTAAATTAGAAGATAGTGAGATGGAACCAGATTATGAGGAAGAGGGGGAGATAGAGGAAGGAGAGCGGATTGAAGAAAGAATGTTGGAGAAATCACAATTAAAACTAAAAAAACCAAACATCAAGAAAAATGGAGAAAGAGGACCAAAAACAAATAAGGCAAAGTTGGAGATAGCAGCCAATGTTGTCAGGCAAATGAAACTAAGGTCAGGGAAGGATGTCATCCTTCCCCAGGGGTAATGAGGGCTATAACATGGAATTTCAAGGGTAATTAAACCCCTTGACAAATGATGTTTGGTCAAACACCAAATTGACCAATCTAGGGCATATATTTGTTTTTTGCAAGAGACAAAACTAAGCAAGGAGGAGAGTGATAGGAGATTAGGTAGTTGGAGGCAATGGAAGGGTCATTTTGTTAGTGTTGAAGGAGAATTAGATGGAATATATATCATTTGGAACCCATTAGCAATTTATGGGGAGGTTGCTGTTGAGCATGAGAATTGGATAGTGATTAGGTGCAAATCATTGCAAAGAAATGAGTAGTTTCTCATCATGAATGTGTATGAGCCAATATATACAATAGATAAGAGGATCTTTTGGTAGCAAATCTTCAATGGACTAGCCAACTTTAGCGAGGAAAGATGAAATATAGCAGGATATTTCAATGCTACTTTGAACAATGAAGAAAAGAGTTGTGGTATAGGCCAGCTCACTAATGTTCAGTGAGACTTCTAGGTGTTCATTTACAACAAACAACTGATGGACTTGCAAGCCAAGAATTGGGTGTACACATGGTCAAATAGAAGAAAAGGGTTCACCAAAATAGCAAAGAGGTTGAATCTTTTTCTACTTTTTGGGGAATGGTAGAGGCAAAATGATGTACGTGAGCTGACTATTTTTCCTTACACAGGGTCATACCACTTTTTGGTACAACTATCCCTTTAGCCTAATGTACCTCCAAAAGGAAACCCGTTCAAGTTTGAAAACATGTGGCTAAGGGATGAAAGGTTACCATACTTGATAGCAACATGGTGGGATGAAATGACATGACAACCATTTCTATCTATATAAGATCAACAAGAAGTTGAACTATGTGAAAAATAAACTAAAAGATTGGAACAAGTTACATTTCAAGAACATATTCTAGGAAAAAGAGAGGATAGAGTAGGAACTGACAACACTAAATGAACACATCATTGAGAACAAGATGGGAGTGAGGATTCTGAAACTGAAAGAGCTCTAAAAGAGGAGCTAGCCGAAGTCCTGAAGAGAGAAGAATGCTTCTAGAGGAAAAAATCTAGTGAAACACGACTAAAGGAAGGAGACAAGAACACCAAGTACTTCCATAGAATGACTATGCAAATAGAAGTAGGAAAAGAATCATAGAGATCAAAAGGGAGGATGATGTAGTGACACAATCTTTGGAGGAGGTAAATGGTGAAGCAGTAAGATTTTTTGAAGTAATTCTAAATAGGGAAGCTTTAGAGCATAGGAATGTAAGGGGAAGGCTTCTCAACTCCATCCCTAACATAATCAAGGCAGAGAAGAATGAGGCCTTTCTTCAAAAAATCAGTATGGAAGAAGTGAGAGTGGACACATTCTAACTCAACCCAGATAAGGCTTTGGAGCCAGATGGATTCCCAATGGGATTCTTCCAAATATTTTGGGATATTGTTGGAAACGATTTGACGTTGGCTGTTGAAGGGTCAAGAAGGAAGATGACAATATTGGGTTCCCTTAATCATACCTTTCTAGCCTTGATCCCCAAGAAGAAGGATCCATAGGCCATGAGTGAATTTAGGTCGATCGCACTATGCAACACAGTCTATAAAGATGTCACCAAGATCATTGCTAATAGACTCAAAGGAGTTTTAAAAGAGGTCATCTTCTAGGAGCATAGTGGTTTTGCCCTAGGGAGGTCAATTGTTGAAGGCATCATCATAACACATGAGACCATTCATTCGACAAGAAATGCAAGGGAAGCCTAAATGATCCTCAAGCTAGACATTCTAAAGGAGTATGATAAGGTAGATAGGTAGTTCTTGTTGGAAGTTTTGATGAAGTTTGGATTTGAGGAAAATTGGATCAGTTGGGTTAGAAGATGCATATCGATGGCCAAATTTGCAATCTTGATTAATGTTGTTGCACATGGTTTTTTCTCATCAATGAGGGGCATAAGGTAGGGTGACCCACTATCCCCATTTATTTTCATCATCATGGCTGAAGCCCTAGGAAGAGGCATCGATTCTTTAAGGAGAGAAGGAAAATGGCTGGGGGTTTCGGTGGTCAACAGGCTATAAACAATCACCCATTAACAATTTGTTGATGACACTATTATGTTTGGTGTAGCTAGTAGAAAAGAAGCCAGGATTATCAAAACCTTCCTTGATAAGTATTGCTTGGCATCTAGACAAAGTATTAACTAGAGAAAGTCGAAGGTCTTCTTCCTAAATACCCAACCAAGCCTACAAAGAGAATTGGTGAGGATTCTGAATTTGAGGGTGGAAAAATTCCTTGGTATTTTTTTGGGGATGCCTCTATTCAGGGGGATCAACAAAAACTCTATTGGGAAAATTTGGTTAAAAACTACAAGAAAAAACTAGGTGCTTGGAAAGGAAAATGGTTATCCTTGGTTGGAAGACTATTGATGGTAAAGGCAGTCCTTTTAGCCATCCCTATATACTCTATGGCCTGTCCGAGAATCCCAAAGTCAGTTGAGGAGGATCTCAACTAGATTTTCAAGATTTTTTTTGGAGTGGGCTAGGTGATCAATAGAAGTTTCCATTGGTGGCTTGGGACAAAGTATGATCTCCAAAGGAGACAGGTGGGATGGGCATCAAACAATTGATAATAATGAACCTTGTCATGGGGGCCAAGTTGGTTTGGGACTTATACACAAAAGGGGAAAAGAAATCGGTTAGGATTCTCATAAGGAAGTACCTAGATTCAGACAAGCCCATCCGAATCTTGACCACTATGAATCCACCCAAGGGATCCGTGATATGGAACTATATTCTGGAATGTAGGGACATTGTTTCCAAGCATGTAACTTGGGAAATCAAAAATGGGGAAAGCACATCTTTTTGGAGTGACTCTTGGGGGAGTATGACACCAATTGTTAGTCTAGAAAACCTTAGACATTAAAATAGAAACCATTTTCATATGGGGCGCCAAGGTTAGTAATTATGGAAAAGCTACATGTCATGATGAGGTGTAGCAGTGGGAATGGAATTCTCTACAGGACATTGATGCTCCTCAAGCACAGAAGGAGGAACTAGCAACATTTTTAAGGAACAAAATCTTTGCTCCTTCCAATGAAGAGGATCACATCAAATGATGTGGATCTAGTATTGGGACCTACAAAGTCAAATTTAGATACAAAATCAAGGAACTACCTATTTCTAGACAAAATTGGCCATGCAAGCTCATTTGGGGAAAAATTTACCTCCCAAAAGCATGTATATTCTCTTGGTTGGCAATCTAAAAGATAATTCTTACTAAGGACAAACTAGCTACCTTTGGGATTTAGGGGTCAAGGAGGTGTGTACTCTGCAAGTTCAATAACAAAATAATTGATCACATTCTTTTGACGTGCTCGTATGCGGATAGGTGTTGGAAATTCTTCATGAGAAAACTAAACTTTCAATGCCTAACACCCTAGATATAGTTGATTGTTTTAACATGTGGCCACTCCCCTACAAGAAATTTGTGTTTGACATTATCTAGGTTGTCACTCCCTCCTCAATCATATGGGAAATATGGAAAGAATAGTACAGGAGGATTTTTCAAAGAAAATAATTGGAGCAAGAGAGCCTTTGTGTTAAGATTGAGGGGGTGATTACATAATTAGTCAATGAAGTAGCTTGGAATAAATAAAGTAAGAAAAGAATATTCATGAATTGGGATGACAAGATAATAAAGTCATTTACGGGATTGGAAAACCCCCTTTTATGTGGGATAGGTGGGGGTGATAAAAATTAGAAAAAAAATTGGATGTGAAATGGATGGTTCCGAAGGATGGGAGAATTAAAATAAACTTTGATGGGGCATCTAAGGGAAATCCTAGATCAAGTGGAGTTGGGTGTGTTGCACATGATAAAAAAGGTGAAACACTTGTTGATAAATCCATCTATCTTGGGACGTGCACCAATAACGAATCAAAGTTTAGGACGATGTTGATTGGCCTACAAATGGGTTTGGATTTAGGTGCTAAATGCATCCACCTTGAAGGGAAATCCCTCATAACAATAAATGCCATCCACCTCAATATCACATCGAATTGGAAGCTTAATCATTGGCTTCGACGCATCAATGAGTTGTTGGTGGAGTTCAAAGCATACAGGGTCAGCCATTTATACTGGGAAGGAAATGATGTGGCCAATGGGCTGGCCAAGGAAACGTTAGAAAGGGCCTAAGACTAAGATAGATGCTAGACTGACATAGTAAGAGGACGATGGGATAAGGGACTTAAATAGAAGGAAGATGTCAGACTCGAAGACACATGAAAAATTATGCTCTGAGTATGACTACAAGATTTTTGACATTGGAAAAGACAGGGTCCTAAATTTGGTGATTATAAATGGCATGGCTACATACAAATGTGTGGTGATAGATGAGGCCAAATCTATCCAAGCATCTTACGGATCTGAAGGAGTACTCTAGATGCTACATCACTTGATGATACCATCATGACGAAATAGGGTAAGCCTCTTGAAGTAGGTGAGGGTGGCAAAGGTGAAACCAAAAATTGCTTTGGATCTCAACATTTATTTATTTGAGTGCAATAGACACACCGATTTTCTTGAATACCACCAAGCAGTAGTAGATCTTCCATGGGGAAGTCACAAACAAACGACTGGAAGGAATTATGGTCTCGACACACCCGTTGGTCTTTTGGGTGACCAAAATTATTCTGGGAAGGAATTCTTGCTAGTGCATCAACGATTTAGGGTAAATGTTGGCATCACAATGATCTTGGAAATGATTCTCTATATGGTGTCTCCAAATCCAAAAGCAAGAAGCTATGCTAGATGGTTTTCTAACATTCAATGGTTGGTGAGATAGACGAAGTCCTAGACAATGTGGATGGGAATTTTCTCATCTCGATGCCACATAACTATTACATGATGTTGGGGAATGGGGAAAAAGTTGGAAGTTTCTAGTGGTGTGAACCTTGAAGCCGAACGAGCTAGAGAAGCAATGAAGAGAAATTGATCAAAGAATCACTTTCCTAATGTGTGTGGCTAGAATTGCCAGGGCTCCATCAAAGGGGTGGGTTCAGGAGTACATGGCAGCTGAAGGATTGGAGGAGAAGGTGTGTGCTGAGGAAAATGAGGATTGGGAGATGGGGCTCGGGGAAGAATGGATAGAGAATAATTTCTAGGACATGGAAGAAAAGTCCAACCACCCTGCTCACCACGCGTGCGGTGGAAATTTCCTTGTGGTAGCAGATGTGCTTGAAGCCAGGTGGATGCAGGAGATTGACAATGATGGAAACTAAAATCTAGAGTAGTCTATGATTTTTTTTTGGTAATTAAATCGATGATGTGGGTCAAAATAGTGTATTATATTTGTGCTTAGCTCATAGTCATTTTATATATCATCCCTTTGTATGCAATCATCCTAGGCTTTGTTTTGGATTTGGGCCGTTGTGTCAAAAAAATGTATATGCCTGGAATCTAATTAATGTAAATCACCTCTTTATGAGATCATCCCTGGCTTTGTTTTTTGTTAAGCTAGTGTCATGGGTGTATAGAATGTTGCATATATGATGCATATTGTAGATGGATGTGGCACATATGATATAGAGGATTCCAAGTGTTAAAAATGATATGGAACAGTTATATTTTGTATCTTGTGACATATATTTATAAGATACCAATTGCATTATCATGCTTCGTAGTCAAATTTTGCATTTGTACAGTTTCATGACATGTGGATGTCAATGCTCCATTTATGATGCATGTATGGTTTGATTTTTCTCAAGCATATGCAATCGCGTGCATGACCACACTATATGAGTAAGTAGTATTATAAAATTATCCTTGTGTGTTTACTGTGCATAGAGTTATGTGAGTAGTGTTGCATGTAGTTACATGATAAATGTGTTGTATGCGATGAGTTGCATAGGTGCAAACCTGTTAGAATATTTATTATTCTGCAATTAGCAGACCTAGCATGTCAGCACCCCCACGTCAGATGAAGACCATCAACTTGCAGCCAACGTATGCCCCCAACAATTAATTTGGTAGATAATTTTGAATTTGAACTTGGAGTGCTTCTTGCAGCCAACGTAAACCTGCAGCTACCTAGCAGCATTAAATGACGTTAGGTAAATTTGAATTTGGTTTGAGTGCTCATTTTCTAGAAAGGAATTAAACAAGGCAAATGGATTGCATTCGTTAAAGTCAGGGTTAGAAGGTGAATGTTTTATGAAGTCAAGCCTGCAGCAGCAGCAAAAGGAATGTTCAACAGAAAGTAAGGTGACAACAACAACACAGATAGAATGTTAGCAGACGCAGCACACTGACAGCTGCAGCTACAGGAGTGTAGCAGTTTTATGTTCTAGGTGTGAGAGCAGCACCATATTGTATTAGACATCTGTCCAAATAGATTAGATTTATTTTGTTCATGCAAATTAGAGAATGTCCTCTGAGTTTTTGTATTTTGTAAAAGTAAGGAATATATATTTAAATCTTTTTTTGTTTGTTTAGTTCTACTGTCAGAGTGCATTCTTTGTGTTTATATTTTCAGTCTGTCCATCCTGTCAAAGTACTGTTTCTGTCTTATTTGCACCCCTGCCATTCCCAACAATTGGTATCAGAGCCCTATTTTTCTGGGCAGTCAGTCAACTAGTCAAGTTTGTTATTTGTGGGTGTATTGGGTAAAGCCCTAGGTTATCTAGGCATTGGTTTATTTTCTCAAACATTTGAGAAATATGGCAGGTGGTGATAGCAAAGGTTGGCAACAGCCACTAAATTTTGATGGACAAAATTATGATATATTGGCTAAGAAGATGAGAACCATCTTAGTTGCAAATGACCTATGGGAGTTGGTCATAAATGGGTTCAATGATATCATAGACCCAAATGCATTTGCAGCCCTTTCAAATGCACAAAAGAATCAATTGAAGGAGACCCGAATGAAGGATGCAAAAGCCCTCAGTTTGATTGAGGCAGCCTTGAGTGAGGCTATTTTCATACGTATTGCAGCATTAGAATATGCAAAGCAAGCTTGGGATATATTGCAAAATAGTTATAAAGGAACTGAAAAAGTGAGGTCAGCTAAGTTGCAGCTCTCAAGAAGAAATTTATAGACTCTATTAATGAAAGATAATGAGTCCATTTCAGATTATTACACTAAGATTTCAGCCCTGGTAAATCAGCTGTGAATCAATGGAGAAACAATGGAAGAGCAAAGGATTGTTGAGAAAATCCTAAGAAGTCTACCTACTAAGTTTGACTATGTAGCCGTTGCCATTGAAGAGGAAAATGATTTGTCTCAGATGACTTTAGATGGGTTGATGGGTTCACTACAAACCCATGAGTAGCGGTTGAACAGATCTGCTCCTTCCCTAGAGCAAGCATTCAATATCTCAGACCAATGGAAGAGGTCAGGGAAGAGGAAGAAACAATAGAAGTAGAGGTCAAAGAGGTAGAGGCAGAAGTAATTCTGGAAGTGGAGTTTCTGACAGCACAGAGGAGCCGAGCAGCTCATAGTCAGCAAACTAGTACTAGAGGAAGAACAATAGTTCAAACCAGAGGAATGACAAAAGCAATGTGCAGTGTTATTACTGTCACAAATATGGACATTATGCTAGTGAATGCAGGAAGAAGCAATGTGACCATGGAGGACAAAATACTAATGTAGCTAATGAGAACAAAGTCGAAAATGACAAGCAGTCAAATGTTTTCATTGTATGCAACCTTGTTGAACGTAGCAATGATGAAGTATGGTACTTGGACAGCGGATGCAGCAACCACATGAGTGGTAACAAGAATTTCTTTGCCTCCATTGACAACAATGTAAAAATAGAAATCAAGATGGGAAATGATGAGAAAGTCCCCGTCATTTGAAAAGGTGTAGTCAACATCCAAACAAAGAATGGTGAAAGAAAACAAATTCAAGATGTCTATTATGCTCCTAGCATGAAGCATAATTTATTGAGCATTGGACAAATGGTCCAAAATGGCTACAAAATCTTGATGGAGAATGGAGAATGCAAGATATTTGATAGAGGAGGTAGCAAGAAAGTGATGGTTACAGTGCAGATGACGAGAAACAAAATGTTTCCTCACAGGATGCACATAATGTTTGGGACAGGAATAGTAGACCCACATCAACAACATTGTTCACCGGCACTAGCAGCAGTCGACAATCGAACAACAGTTTTCTTTCAAGACAGTCATCAAAGACCCATCCAAATTATGGCACTTAAGGTATGGGCACTTAAGCTTTTCAAGTTTGCATTTATTATATAGGAAAGGCATGGTTAGGGGTTTACCATCTATTGTAGAACCCAATGGCAAGTGTGAGGCTTGCATTTTAGGAAAACAACATAGGCAGCCATTTCAATCCGGGTATTCTAGGAGAGCAAAAACACCACTAGAGTTAGTGCACTCAGATTTATGTGGACCCATGAAAACCCCCACATTAGGAGGAAACACATATTTCATGACTTTCATAGATGACTATAGCAGAAAAATATGGTTCTATTTTGTGAAAAAAAAATTGGAAGCCTTTGAGAAGTTTAAATGGTTTAAGGCAATAGTTGAGAAGGAGAGTGGTCACTATATTAAAGCCCTTAGGATAGATAGAGGGGGAGAGTACATATCCAATGAATTTCTGAATTTTTGTAGGAATGAGGACATTCATAGACCATTCACAACTAGATATACTTCATAGCAAAATGGAGTGGCCGAGAGGAAAAATAGGACCATTCAAGATATGGCGGCAAGTATGCTGAAAGCCAAAGGGCTGCCACACATATTTTGGGGAGAAGCTGTAGCAACAATAGTCTATATACTGAATAGGTGCCCCACAAAGGCTGTCCATGATAGGATTCCACAAGAGGCATGGACTAATAGCAAATGGAGTGTTGAACACCTAAGGATTTTTGGGTGTGTGGCATATGCATTCGTGCCAAAAGAGAAGAAGCAAAAATTTGATGACAAAGGAGAGAAATGCATCTTAATAGGCTATAGTGAGGAGTCAAAAGCCTACAAATTATATAATCCCATCACCAAGAAGGTTGTGATAAGTAGAGATGTTATTTTTATTGAGAATGAAGCATGGGATGGATTAGTGGATGACACCACGGGTATTTCAGTTACAATACCTTTAGATGATGAAGAAGCTCCAGATGATAGAAACATAGGGGGAGCTCAAGAAAGTAGTAGCTTAGAGAGAAACTACCGTAGAGCATTGGAAAACAACAGCTCCGGTGATGTGCAATAGAGCAGTAATAGTTCTGGCAGTGTTCAGCAGAACAACAGTTCTGGACAGAGACAACAGTCTATCAGCTCTAGAATTCAGCAGAGCAGTAGCTCCGATAGTCAGTAGTATAGTAGCTCCAGGAATCAGAGTAGCAGCAGCTCAGAAGCAAACTCAGACCCTACACTTGCATCATTGATGCCAAGAAAAACAAAAAGTGTAAGGGAGATTTATGACAGCACAAGGTATGCTGATTTTCATGAAAATTTGGATTTTGCACTATTCTCCTATAGTGATCCAACATACTTTGAGGAAGTGGTGAAAGAAGAGAAGTGGTGTAAAGCCATGGATGAAGAGATGGATGCTATAGAGAGGAATCAAACATGGGACTTGAAAAATTTACCCAAGGGTAAACAAGTGATTGGAGTGAAGTAGGTCTATAAGACCAAGTGTATAGCTGAAGGCAAGATTGAAAGACACAAGGCAAGACTTGTTGTGAAAGGGTACAAACAACAAACTGGTATAGATTATGATGAGACAGATGCACTAGTTGCAAGGCTGGAAATAGTGCGTATAGTCATTGCAGTTGCAGCACAACATTAGTGGAAAGTGTATTAGATGGATGTAAAATCAGCCTTCTTAAACGAAGTGCTGAAGGAGGAGGTAAATATGGAGCAGCCACCTGGATATGAAGTCCCAGGTCAAGAAGACAAAGTGTATAAGCTCCAGAAAGCTTTTTATGGGCTGAAACAAGCACCTCGGGTGTGGTTTAGTAGAATAGACGCCTATTTGTTGACAAATGGGTTTAGCAAGAGCAACAGCGAACCCACACTCTACATCAAAGCAATACAAGGTGAAATTTTAATTGTTGTTTTGTATGTAGATGATCTGATTTTTACTGGTAACACTGACAGCAGAATTTTTGATTTTAAAGAAGTGATGAAAATGAATTTGAGATGACGGATCTAGGTTTGTTGAAGTATTTTCTTGGGATAGAAGTTTAGCAAAAAATTCATGGCATTTTTATTTCTCAATCTAACTATGCCAAACATATTTTAAAGAGGTTCAAAATGCATAACAGAAAACCTACCCCCACACCAACAACAACAGGTCTGAAACTGCGCAAGATTGACAACAGTAAGGATGTGAACCCAACCCTCTACAAGAGTATGGTTGGAAGTTTGATGTATTTGACATCAACTAGGCCTGATTTGATGTATGCTCTAAGTTTGATATCTAGGTTCATGGAGGAACCTAAGGACACACATTGGCAAGCATGAAAGAGGATTTTGAGGTATGTCAATGGAACAACCAGTTATGGCATTTTGTATGCAGCATCTAATGAGTTAAAGTTGGATGGTTTCATAGATAGTGATTGGGCAGGAAATGTGGATGATAGGAAGAGCACATCGAGATATGTCTTCAACATGGGATTGGGTGCAATCTCATGGGCATCAAAGAAGTAGCCATTTGTCTCTCTTAGCACAACAAAAGTAGAGTACATAGTGGAAAATGCAGCAGCTTGTCAGGCTATTTGGTTGAGGAGGATCCTTGCAGATTTACAGCAACAACAAGATGACAACACAGTCATTCATTGTGACAATGTGTCCTCCATAGCGTTGACAAAGAATCCGGTCTTCCACGGACGAAGCAAACACATTGAGATTCGTTATCACTTCATAAGGGAGTTGGTAGAACAAGGTGAGATAGAATTACAATATTGCAGATCTGAGCAACAACTTACCGACATCTTCACCAAAGCATTATCGAGAGACAGTTTTGAACGCCTAAGAGATAGGCTTGGCATTGTGGATAGCTTCGGAGATTAGCTCCGGAAGGAATCTACAGAGTGACAACTGACTTGCAGATTAAGGGGGAGTGTTAGAATATTTATTATTCTACAATCAATAGACCTGGCATGTCAACACGCCCACGCCAGATGAAGACCATCAACTTGCAGCCAACGTATGCCCCCAACAATTAATTTGGTAGATAATTTTGAATTTGAACTTGGAGCGCTTCCTGCAGCCAACGTAAACCTGCAACTGCTTGGCAGTATTAAATGAAGTTAGGTAAATTTGAATTTGGTTTGAGTGCTCATTTTTTAGCAAGGAATTAAACAAGGAAAATGGATTGCATTCATTAGAGTCAGGGTTAGAAGGTGAATGTTTTTTGAAGTCGAGCCTACAGCAGCATCAAAAGGAATGTTTAGCAGAAAGTAAGGTGACAACAACAACACAGATAGAATGTTAGCAGACGTAGTGCACTGACAGCTGCAACTACATGAGTGTAGTAGTTTTATGTTCTAGGTGTGAGAGCAACACCATATTGTATTGGACATCCATCCAAATAGATTAGATTTATTTTGTTCATGCAAATCAGAGAATGTCCTCTGAGTTTTTGTATTTTGTAAAAGCAAGGAATATATATTTAAATCTTTTTCTCTCTGTTTAGTTCTGCTGTCAGAGTGCATTCTCTGTGTTTATATTTTCAGTCTGTCCATCCTGTCAAAGCATTGTTTCTGTCTTATTTGCACCCCTGCCATTCCCAACAAAACCTAGGTAACAAAATTTTCACTCTATCACTTGATCGTATAAAGTCAAAACTTCACTATTGGGGTCGTTGTAGTACATAATGGATTACCTGCCTCCATCCAATGGGTCGATGATTGTAAGGAACCCAATTAATAATAAAATATGTGGAACACTATTTAGAAACAGTTTTTTTGAATTCAGCTATATCTTCATAAGCATATATTCATGGGGAAGGTTTCTAACCGATGCTCTACTTGTCTCATCTTTGCAACTTATGGTAGTTCCTTTCTTTGCAAGTGTTATAATAACAACAGAAAAAGTAGTCTAGAATAACGAAGTGGTTTAACACTCAAAAGGTTATGGTTTCATTACTCCTAATGGCGGTGGTGAGATCCCATTATGCACCAGTCATCCCTTCACACCGACTAGTTTTTCAATTTAATCGAGGGGGAACCTATGGAGCTTGTTTTGGAGCAGTATATCTCCACTTTTCATCTCTAGACTATCATAAAAGATTTGGGATCATGCAGCTGGTTCAGGAGTTGGGAGATCAATATATGGGTCATATCAATCTCATCATGAATACGTCTATTACTGTAAGCCATCTATGTTGTGAAGGCCAGAGGTGGAGGAGCACACAAAAACTAAATCAACTCAACTCAGAATTGAACACAAAATTATACAGAGAGCAAAAATTTAAAGCACATAGAATAAACCTTGAAAATTTCTATTGTATTAATTCATTAAAAATATATTTGATTTCATAGAGCTGCTTCTCTCAATTCACAATACTGCTACTTCTGAGTACACTATATTCTTTTTTTTTGTATCAAAAAATACATCTAACCAACACTAAAATAGACTCAAAAGTCACGATAGAAATTCACAAGGAAAGAGGTGAATTAATTGACATTAATTACATTAAGGATATGCCAAGATTATCATCATAAAAAATTCATTGAATACTGTCCTTAGCATATTTAACACAATCCTTCAAAAATAAAATGCCAACAAAGAAAATTGTACACAAAAGATGTTGTCAAAAATTCACCACTGCAGTACCGCCACTGACAGGAGAAGAGTCTATGGGATGGCGGTGGTCACCGCAATACCACATGCCATGTGAAAGTGTCTTGTGGAACTACGAGAGTCATCGCAGAACTACTAGCATGAAAAGATGACCAAACAGTATAGCGATAGACACCGCTCTACTGCAAGCAACTACAACGGATGGCGTGGAATCACGAGAAGACAGGGAAAAAATAGGAAAAGGACAAAAAGGGCATAGTAGAGTTGGAATTATTTCCAACACTCCCCCTTTATTACAGCTACTATCGTTAATGATACCCAAATGATTTCTCTGATAGATGAAGTTTTATTTTCCAAGTTCCTTAGTGAAGATGTCTACGCACTATTCCTGAGACATGCAAAACTCTAAGAAGATTTCACCATTGTTGATTAAATCTCTAATGAAGTGATATATTGTATCAATGTGTTTGCTCCTTTTGTGAAAGAGTGGATTTTTTGATAATGCTATTACTAAGTTATTGTCACAAAATATCTTTGTTGCATCCACTTGTTCATTCTTTAGCTCTTTCAACACTCTACTCATCCATATTGCTTGGTAAGATGCACTTGTTTTTGCTACATATTTGGCTTCTGCTGATGAAAGAGTGACTATTGGTTGTTTCTTTGATGCCCATGAAATTGCACTAGTGCCAAAGTGAAAGATATAACCATACATGCTTTTTCTATCATCAACACTTCCAGAGCAATCACTATCAGTATACCCAATAAGCTTGAACTCCTCTGACTTGAATATTGAATGCCATAATTCTTTGTTCCACTTACATATCTTAGAATTATTTTTCTAGCTTTCCAATGTGAGTCTTTTGGAGTCTCCATGAACCTTGAAATCAAGCTTACACTATTTATGATATTTGGCCTCGTGGATGTTAGGTACATGAGACTTCCAACAAGTCTCTTATACAAAGTTGAATCCACATTTGAACCTTTTTCATCCTTAGTTTCAAACCTGTGACAATAGGTGTGGGTGCTGATTTACAATTTGTCATGTTAAACCTCTTCAAAATATCATTTACAAACTTTTTTGAGAGATAAAGATACCATTTTCATTTTGATTCACTTCAATGCTTAAAAATTATTTCATGAGTCCCATATTGGCAAGAGACACTACAAATATCTTTTGGTGTTGTCATTGATGGCAACCCTAATTGGTGAATAGGTCCGCATATCATCAATTCATCCTACCGACAGTCAGATTGCAAACATTTAAGGAAGAATAGTGCATACGATAGTTTTGGGTTCATTGATCTCCATACAAATTTTTAGTTAATGTTTTGTGCTTCGTATCTCAAAGAAGATTTATTAATGTATTCTCAGTGTCATCTGTAAATCTCAATGCCTCGTATTGCTTCGTGTTTGAGTTAGGAGATCCGGTTGGCTAATTTTTGGTTTTATCAGAAATGGAGCTGACTTCGTGAGTATATCATGTTGCGAATGTTTGGGATGAAATAATTTAAGTATTTGGTGTTCGCGCATCTTTGTTTGGGTCTGAGCTAAGTTGTGGCCGACTGTTGTGGATGTGCATTATACTTTACTCATGATTTGAGCTGATGGATGTACATATTCCTTTGTTTTATTGAAGTTGACATGTTGTAATTAAATTCTTGGTTGCGGATATATATATGATATCATTCATATCATTTTGCATGTATGTATGATTTGTGTAGATGAGAATTATGAACAAAAGTAGAGCAAACAAATGATAATGAATAGTTTCACTTTTGCATAAGGGATCTTTGTTGCGAGTGTGAGCAGAACAGAGCAGAAGTGCAAAATCAGTCTGTAAGTCAGAAGATCCAGTATTGTGTCTAATTAGAACTGTAATCAAGCATTTGTAGATGCTATTTTTCTCAGTTCAAAATTTTATATGGTTTTAATCTGATTCTCTTTGTAAGGAAGTGAGCCTTCCCTTTGAGCAGTGAGTTCTATGTAGTGCGCCTGAATGCAAGTGCATTCCCCATATTGTAAACTTTATTTGAGTATACTGAGATCATATTATGGATTGGCCATCCACTGTGGTTTTTTGCCTAATAGGGTTTCCACGTAAAAATTCTAGTGTTATGGTATTGTGATTGTTTTCCTCTTGTTCATGCATTTTGATTAAATGTTATAAGTGGTTTGAAGATAAAGGTTAATAAAGTTAATTTTTGCACAACACTGATTCACCCCCCTCTCAATGTAGCTTGTTTCCAACAATTGGTATTAGAGCTAGTTCCTCTGAAGAAGTGTAACAACTTGGGGAGATCTTGGAAGGTGTTTCAATGGATTCAAGCAGTCTTGAACAATAGTTTATGGTGGCCCTAGATGATCTTGATCAGTCAAAGTCTGAAGTTCAGAAGTTGTAGGCAAACTCCAGTGATGCAAAAAAATTCATTGAATATTTGAAAGACAAGATCAACAAGTCCATAGAGAAGAGAAAGGAACTCTGTGATTAGATTAATCAGAATGATAGTAAGAGCATTGAAGATGAACAACTCAGTTGATGTAGAGCCAAGGCACCCAAAACCACTCCAACTTGCAAAAGAGCATCAAAACTTCAAGACTTCCAGAAAGGTTATCAACATCCAAGAAATGACAAATGAAACATTTTTTCACAATTACCAGGACGTGCTCGTTGAACTTCTCATATTCACCCCAATGTACATAAGTTTCCTTGTAGTAATGGAAAACGGGTTTTTGTGGCCTTTCACCAAACTTATCCAAAACACTCAGAGAACTAAATATAGATTTAGATACCCATTTCAGGGTTACATAACATACTAGAAAACCAAGTACCACTCCTTTAAACTGAATGCCTCAAAGATAGAATTTCCACTGTTTTAGGCCTCTAGCTAGGCCACTTTTCCAAGGAGACCACCCTTTAATCTCCTCACCAGACCCCCAAACCCAAAAAAAGTCTTGATAAATGATACAAAACCAGGGATTTTCTAGGTTTCCTGATCCCACGTGCTCATTTAAACCTTCAAACTTAAAACCCTCGTAAAACATGCAAAAATCAAGGGTTTTGGTAGAAAACACAACCCCAATCCTTCCCCAATAAAAAAACACTCCAAACACCTCTCAAAACATCTTCCCAAGCCCAAAAAAATGTTCACAAGGCCAAAACACACACTAGTTTCTCAAAACCCTACCTAGGTTGCTTGAATTTCACACAAAAACATCATTATACAACCAGGGGTATCATTCCACCAGCCAATTTTATGATCCAATAGACTTATAAAGATAATTGATGCTTATTAAAATATGTTACACACCAATCCATCAAGTTATAGGTCCATTATAGTGGGTGGATTGGTGAAAACCACTAGTTTAAGGCCCTCAAACCCTTGCACAGTTAAAATAGGGCAGCCACTATTTTTTATGATTTCCACACAACTTACATTGGATTAAACCTTGAAAACAAAGGAAATTGCAAGTAAAAACATTAGTCCACTTTCACAAGAGAGATCAGACCATGGAAGACCTATACGGATATGTACAAACAAAGAGAATGTTGTACAACACAAAAAATTACTTAAATCAGGCAGATTTCTTATTTAATATGATTGGACCTATTTTCTTCACCCCCCTCCATTCGGGATTTTACATCATATTTATATATTTTTTCATCCAAACTCAACTCCCCCAACGTCTATAACTACTTTCAACCACTTTTCAAACACTAACAACCCCTAAATTGCCTCCTAATTACAAATGTTACTACAAACTTCACCTAATTGACCTCCTAAGACACCAAACAACTTCAAATACATATTATAGGGTCTTTTAGACCTTATTATAATTCAAAACATGACCTTACAACACAACACCCACCTAGACCTCACTTGTCATTATAAAATTTGATTTACAATTCTTGAAATTTCAACATATTTTTCAACTTCCTCGTTGCTTGACAATCACAAGACCTTCAAATTAAATTTGATTTCATCACAAGGTGTTGGTGCTCTTGCACCATAAACCCCAACTTGAAAATGTTCCTTGTCCCTTGGAACCTTTGAACCTACAAAACAAACATGGTTAGAACTCTCCTTTGTCCATGCAACTGCTTCATCTTGACCTTGGGCTTGTACTTGTCCATTTCTCCAATCTTCATGCCTGCCTTGTCACCTATTTGCATGCTTTCTTTGTCAATTTGGATCACTTTTATCTAATTTTTCTCCATCCATATACTCTTACTTTGTTCTTCAACTTCATTCAGTGTAGAACAACTCACATCTAGACTGTCCTCTTTCATCTTTACCCTAGGCTTAGCTCCCATCAATAGAATCAGCAAAATCAAGAAGCAACAAATGAATTCCCTCATACTCTGTCTCTTAACCTTCCTCTTCACATCCATTCTTAGGTTCATCATGCTTGGAACCCCTGTCATGACAATATATAACTGCCCCACAACTAAGTTCATCCACCGAGGACAACTCACTGCCCCAATCTCAGACTTTCTTCTCCTATCTATCTCCTTTGGAGACCACACATATCCTTTATCTCTAGCCATTCTCTGGCCCATCATTGTCATCTGCATTGGCTCATTCTTAGTCTCTTTTCCCACTAAGACCCTTTTCACTTTCCTTGCCTTCTCTTCTCTTTCACCCTTCATGGTGACTACAACTTGTACCTGCCTTTTCTCAGACTCCACAACCTCCTTCACAGTTTCTTGCACTGTTCCTTGCCATTCTTCTTGGCTCACCATATTTTATTTGACTATCATAAAATTCTTATCCATGTTAAGGCCTTGCATTAGAACTTAACCTTCCTTCATCCCTATGTTCTTAACCTGCACTGTCCTTTCAAATTACTTACAATCCTACCCCATCATTGTGCTATGCAACTCATCCTCTTGACTATCTATACTTTGCCTCTTATGTTCTTCCTCAAGGACCTCTATCCTACTAACCTCAGAAACACAACCTAACTGTTCTTCACCACCTCCTATATTCATGCTTTCACATTGGGTTACCTCAACCAATCTACTCTCCTTCACTTGCCATATCCCTTGGGATTCTTTCTCATTTACCTTCACCTCACCGTCCACCTTTACCATTGTATTTCCAGCATCCATACTCATTGTATCTCCAGTATTAGACCGGATTTTGTCTTCAATCAACTTCATAGGACACTAAATTGTCCCTATCACAATATCCACAAGCCTCTTCATCCTTCGCTTCATTGTCACCCTCTATGATTTCATTATTCACCTGAATCTCAGTATTTAAGATCTTTTTATCAATAGGTCTTCCATCCTCACCTTCAAACACTTGTTTCACCTTGTGCTCTTGTCCACTCAATGGACCACATATCCTTTCCTCAATGCCCTTGATTTTCCATCCATACAAATCACTTGCACTCACATCTTTTTCCCTCTCTAAGATCTCTATCCCAATAACTTTCTTATCACAAAACTTAGTCTCAACCTCACCTATCCCTATATCTTTCATGGAGGTCTACCTTGCATCATTTTTAGTTTTTAATGAACAAACTCTCACCCGCTCTTTTCCTTCCACACAACTGTCAAGCTTACCTTGCATCCTCAAGGCCTCTTCACTCTTGACCTCTTCTTTCTCACCATCCTTTATATTTTCCAATTTTGAATCTACTGCTACCCCTGTTGTCTCAGCGACCTCTCCACTTGTAATGGCTGCCTCTTCCTTGTTTCTATCTTCTTTGTATCCTAGGAACTTTTGTCTTTCCTGCAACAACACCCTTGTCTCATTGTCTTGACCATTATCTTCTTCCACCAATGAGATCAAATTATAAATCCTCCCATCCTTTTTAAATTGGAACCTATTATCCCTACCATAGTACACAACAAATCTTTCCCCACACCATGGTTTCCCAAACATTAGATGACAAGAATTCAATGGTACAATATCACACAATAATTTGTCCTTGTATTCCCCTATTTAAAATTTAACCCATGACTGCTATTTAACCAAAAATGTGTTCTCACCATTCATCAATGAAACATAATAAGGTGAATCATGTGGAAATATTTCTAAGTTCAAATTTTCAACCATTTCAAGAGCTACCAAGTTATCCAAACTACTTGAATCAACCATAACCTTGGATACCTTACCTTTGCACTTGCACCTAGTCTTGAAAATTGTATTCCTCATCTGTATCTACTTCTCATTCAAACCTCTGATAGCCATGATGTCTTTTCAACTCCAAATGCTTCTCCTTCAATCTTCAAGAGATCCACTTCCTTGCTCTGATACCACTATGATGCAGAGCTAAGGGATCCAAAACCACTCCAACTTGCAAAAGAGCATCAAAACTCCACAAGACTTCTAGAAAGGTTATCAACATCCAAGAAATGACAAATGAAACAATTTTTCACAATTACTAGGATAGGTTCGTTAAACTTCTCATATTCACCCCCATGTACACAAGTTTCCTTGTAGCAATGGAAAAATGGTTTTTGTGGCCTTTCACCAAACTTATCCAAAACAATTAGAGAACTAAATATGGATTTAGATACCCATTTTAGGGTTACATAACATACTAGAAAACCAAGTACCACTCCTTTGAAATGAATGCCTCAAAGATGGACTTTCCACTATTTTAGGCCTCTAACTAGTCCACTTTTCCAAAGAGACCACCCTTTAATATCCTCACTAGACCCCCAAAACCAAAAAAAGTGTTGAGAAATGATACAAAACTAGGGATTTTCTAGGTTTCCTGATCCCACATGCTCATTTAAACCTTCAAACTTAAAACCCTCCTAAAACATGCAAAAATTAAGGGTTTTGGTGGAAAACACAACCCCAATCCTTCCCCAATCAAACCAACACTCCAAAAACCTCTCAAAACATTTGCTTAGGCCCAAAAATGTTCACAAGGCCAAAAAACACACTAGTTCACAAAAACCCTACCTAGGTTGCTTGAATTTCACACAAAACATCATTGTATAGCTAGGGGTATCATTCCACCAGCCAATTTTATGCTCCAATAGACTTCTAAAGAAAATTGATGCTTATTCAAACATGTTACACACCAATCCACCGAGTTACAGGTCTATTACAGTGGGTGGATTGGTGAAAACCACTATTTTAAGGCCCTCAAACCCTTGCGCAGTTAAAATAGGGCAGTCACTATTTTTATGATTTCCACACAACTTACAATAGATTTAACCTTAAAAAAAAAGGAAATTGCAAGTAAAAACATTAGTCCACATTCACAAGAGAGATCAGACCATGGAAGACCTGTACGGGTCTGTACAAAGAAAGAGAATACTGTACAACACATAAAATTACTTAAATCAGACATATTTCTTATTGAATATGATTCCTATTTTCTTTATCCTCCTCCATTCAGGATTTTACATCCTATTTGTATTGTTTTTCATCCAAACTCAACTCCCCCAACATCTATAACTACTTTCAACCACTTTTCAAACACTAACAACCCCTAAACTGCCTCCTAATTATAAATGTTACTACAAAATTCACCTAATTGACCTCCTAAGACACCAAAAAAATTCAAAGACATGTTATAGGGTCTTTTAGACCTTATTAGAATTCAAAACATGACCTTACAAGACAACACCCACCTAGACCTCACCTGTCATTATGACATTTGATTTACAATTCTTCAAATTTCAACATATTTTGCAACTTCCTCGTTGCTTGACAATCACAGGACCTTCAAATTAAATTTGATTTCATCACAAGGTGTTGGTGCTCCTGCACCATCAGTCAAGCATTGAAAGAAAAGACAAAAGAATGTGAAAAGATTACCCAAGAAAATGCAATCCTAAAGCATGAAATGGAATCCATCATGATGAGAATGACCTAGGAAATTGAAGATAGGTAGAAGAATAAAGAGAACCTAGCACATTCTCTGAAAGAAAAATCTAAAGTATGCAACCGTTTGGATAATAAATTGGAAGAGTCTAAAAACAATGAGGAAGTTCTTGAAAAGAAGATTGATGATCTCAAAAATGAACTTGCTACTGTAAATGAGTACAAGGAGAAGTTCAAAGCTAGCTCTACCATGCTTGATTAACTAATTAGCAATCAGAGGACTCATGGTGACAAGTGAGGTATTGGATATGAAGAAGGAGAAAACTCTAGATCCAAGCAAAGGAGATTCAGGCAAGAAAATCAAATGAACAAACCTAGAAGGTATCCGGTAAGACAACCTAATGATTAGAGATGTAATGGATACTGTTTCAATTGTAATAAATTTGGACACATGGCTTCTTAGTGTAGAAGTAGGATGAATCAAAGTGATCCATCATTCTCAGGTCAGTGTTTTAATTGTAATAAGATTGGTCACAAGTAAAATGAATGCAAAAATGTGATAATTTTTTTTCATAGAAATGTTAGATGTTATACTTGAAATAGATTTGAGCATATTTCTAACCAATGCAGATCAAAAGGAAATCAGTGGAACAACTGGTCTAGATAGAAAAATGTTGTGTGCTATAGCTTTAACAAATTTGGTCACATTGCAACATTGTGTTGGAACAAAAGAGATCTGATAAATCAAAGAAGAAACATGCAACATATGTTAAGAGAAAAGGAAAAGTCACTACAGATGAGGTCAGGAAGTAAATACAAAAGAAATGGGTGAAGAAGAGTCCCTCTAATGAAGAAAATGTACCAACACTAGAACATGGTTTTGGTACTTCATCCGAGAATTAGTCTCAGGCCTTTGGCCTAGGGGGAGTTGTCAAGAAAATCTCTAAAACCCCCTGCCGGTAACAAACACCGAGATGTGGATTAGCTCAATAAGTGCATTGATGTTCTACAGATGTTGTTGAACATATTAGAGGTATTATGCAATCTTGGAGGTGTGCATAAGATTTATCTACCACAATACATGGAAATAGTGCAACTTAAAGTTTTAGGGAAAAAAACATTTATTGCATCAAAAAGGTTTAAGTATGCGAGTGATAAAAAACTCATTTCCATCTTTCATTTTTCACTTTGCATTTTGAAGAAAAGAAGTGTGGAGAGATTTTGAGGTGAACCTTGGCAAAATTAAGGTGAAATCTAAAAGCGAAGAAGCATTCAGAAATTGAATTGGAATTTGACGGAAAGGTATTTTTCAGCAAAACTCTGTGAACTTGTGAATTGATAATGGATACTCCTTTAGTAGTTGAAGTTAAGGACAAACCGCGCCCTAAATTCAAATGGCATCCCTATAAGTCTATTGAAACTGATCCATTAGGAGATTTTTCTTCCATTCCATACAATGTATTACATTCAAAGGACATTAGGGCTTATATTCATGTTGATATTGAAGAACTAGGAAGCTCGTAGTTGCTAAATTTGTACAACAATCATATTATTTGTGAAGATTTCTGTTTAAAGACAAAATATAAAACCCTAGAAGGAAATAAATTTACTCAGATTGTCAATTCCCCATGTTCGAGGAAAATGAATGGGTTTGTTACATTCTGAGCCGAGCCCACAATGAATTTATGTGGCTAAGCATTCCATTCAAAATCACAAAGGAGGCTAGCAGTGCTGTACGAGGTCTAAATTCTTTCGATGCTCTACCAATTCTGAAATCAGTGAAGAATCAGACGGTCAGTGATGCTACAGGCCCTAGGTATGACACAAGGGAAATGAAAATTGATGACATTGTTGATATAGATGCCAAGTTTGCATCTATGGTTATTGGGTACAAGATTTATCATTCTAGCTAGGACAAGTTTGTGTCCGATACAACCATCTATGCTGCTTATTAGATGGTGAAAGAAAATGAAAAATATGATCTCTGTGAGTCACTAAGAATTTAGCTGATGGAGAATCTAGCAAAAATCAAAAAGGATAAGAAAAAATCTTTCAAGTATGGTAACTTGCTTTTATGCTTATTCTTTTACTTCATGGATGAGGTTCCGGGATTTAGAAAGATTCAATGGGAAAAAGATAAATCGATAGCTTCTTAGATTATATATTTCTTTCACAGATTTGTAGACACTAAGACAAAGAATTCCACTCTCTGGGGATACTTCAAAAGTTTTAGACCATGATGCAGGCTAGAGAAAGGATTCCCACTTCCATTGTAGAAAAATACAAGAATACAATTTTCTTTATGGTATATATTGACCAATGTATGATGGAGGCCGCTGATGCCAGAACAATCTGGATCATGCCAATGGGATATGGAGTGAAGGAACAAATTTTGGGAATGTATGTTGAGAATTTATTTAGAAAACCTCTAGATCCATCTGAGGGGAGGTTCGGTACTTATGCTGAAAAGAATATGCAGGAACACAATGAGCTTAGGGAACTTGTGTTGAGAATTTTTTTTACAAAAGAAGTAGAAATCTTTGGAGAGAGTATGGGCATACCCGTTGAGAAAATGAGAGAAGCCAGAAAGAAAAGAGAAGAAGCTGAAGTAGCAAAGGAGAAAGAAAACGTTGAATCAACTAGTTTGGAAACACCATATACCTGAGAAAGGACAACCAAAAGTTTTGCACCTCATTCTACCCCTACATCAAAACCAATTCATGTAGAAACTGAGTCAAAGGGATCGCTGGAAAGAAAAAGAGAAAAAGAGTCTATATGGCAGTTTCAGATGATGAGGAAACAAAATCTAATGAAGGAGTCAGAGAAATAAAATATCAAAGCACCAAGGCATCAACAATATATAAAGGAAAACCTTATGGTGGAGGTGATTAGGCAAAGAAGAAGGCTAAAACTGACAATCCGGGTATCTCAGTAGAGGAAGTAGATAAATATTTGATTAAAGATGGAAATATCAGGCACTCCATAAATGGTATGATTATTTTGATGAATCTAGTCGAAGAACTCTTGAAGAGGCAACAAGTAAATACTTGAATATTTTTATAAAGTTTTGATTGAAATCATTTCTAATTTTTCCAAAAGCTTGTATGATATTTTGGAAATGAGAAGAGTTAATGCCAAGTCAAAAGAAGAACAGATGAGAGAAATAATTATTTTTGAACTATTCCCTATAGTTTCCATGGAAGACATGAAATCAATTATGAACAAAGCTAAGAAGGAATTTAAAAGAAAAACTAGAGTAAACAAGCTCATGATTGGGAAAACCAAGGAAGCTGTAGAAGGAACATAACAGATTCTCAAAAATGTTTTGTTGAACAACAGAATCGATGTAATTCTTGAAGGTACTCATGATGTGTCATCTAGTCCAAGAAAATAAGAAGAAGAAGATAATCAAGATACAACTGGTGAGAACTTTTAGATTCCTCCTGAAGTAGTCAATACCGAGATGCCAATGGAAATGGATGTTCCAAAAAATGTTTCATTTGAGAAAGTGGTGGTACTTGAAGTCAAGTCTGAACATGCAATTGAGGAAGTAATGGTTGAAGAGAAGAAAGATGATGTAAAAGCAATCCCAGTGCAGGCAAGAGACACTGCTAAGGCAGTGAAGAAATTCTTGGTAGAACAAAAAGAATAATTGAATTTTGAACTAATAGAAGGTCCAATTGAACTATCCACTCTAAGTCCAATCTAGAAGATGAAAGTAGCATCATTTTCTCAAGCAAAAGCTAGAGAAGAGCTACTGAAATCACACATTGAAGATAGTGAACTGCTAAATCTTACATCTGGAGTATTGGAAAAGATAATGCCCTCTTATGTGAAAGATACGACTCGGTCTTCCTCCAGTGAATTGAAAAAGCTTATGAACTCAGTTAGTACTCACTTTGAGTCACTTGAGAAATCTTCCATGGTCAAAGTTGAAAAGGATTTTGATGCAAAAAGACTAAAAGGGCTGAAGGAAATGATTGCTAAGGATAAAAAATTGCTAGCCACTTGTATGGAAAATATCTAGAATGCTTTATCAGAAGGTGGTAAGATCTAAAAATCTTGTTTGTCTTTTACAAAGTTTACTGATGACAATGAGAAAAAGGTCAAGGATATAGAAAAACAAATAGAAACTATTTCTAATGCTTTCGATCCCTTAACTGGTAGTGTTGGAAAATTGGAAAGTGAATTTATATCTTTGATTGACAAGATAAAGAGTTTAAAACATGATAATAAAAAAATTGTTTCACGAGCATGTGAATTGAGAGGTCTAGTTGGCCCTAAGCTAGAAATTATGTTAAGTGCATTAAAGGAAGCAAAAGATGCCAAAGTAGTGTGTGATCCAACAACCATGGAGTTTGTAGATAGACAATCATATTTGGTTTGTGGACACATTACTATTCTAGAGAGTCTCAAAAGATTTTGGGACACAAATTTGGCTATGTTGAAGAAGGACTTTTTAGACATTTTCAAATTTCTGTAAGTTTATGAAGTTTGTTTATACATAATAGTTTTGTAAAAGTTTCGGTATGCGGATTCCTGAATTTTCCATTGATGTCAAAGGGGGAGAGTGAAGAAGTAAAAAATTCATAATCATCTCAGGGGGAGAATTATTTTGGAGAAGAGTTCAGTTTTTGAAATTTTGCCAGTGTAGTTATTGTTGGTACTGATATGACACTTAGTCATTTTTCACTAAGTGTTGCCATCGATGCCAAAGGGGGAGATTGTTGGCAAGAGACACTACAAATATATTTTGGTGTTTTCATTGATGGAAACCCTAACCAGTGAATAGGTCCACACGTCATCAATTAATCGTACTAGCAGTCAGATTGCAAACAGTTAAGGAAGAACAATGCATATGACCATTTTGGGTTCATTGATCTCCATATAGATTTTTAGTTAATGTTTTGTGTTGTGTATCTCAGAGAAGATTTATTAATGTATTCTTAGTGTCATCCATAAATCTCAGTGCCTTGTATTGCTTTATGTTCGAGTTAGGAGATCCAGTTGGCTAATTTTTCATTTTATGAGAACTAGAGTCGACTTCGTGATTATATCATGTCGCGAATGTTTGGGATGAAATAATTTAAGTATTTTTGTGTTCACACATATTTTTTTGGGTCCAAGCTAAGTTGTGGCCAATATTTGTGGATGCATATTATACTTTACTCATGCTTTGAGATGATGGATGTACATATTCCTTTTTTTTGTTGAAGCACACATGTTGTAATTAAATTATTGGTTGCAGATATATATATATATGAGATCGTTCATATAATTTTGCATGTATTTATGAGTTGTGTAGATGTAAATTGTGAACAAAAGCAGAGAAGAAAAATGATAATGCAGAGTTTCACTTGTGCATAAGGGGTTTTTGTTGCGAGTGTGAGCAGAACAGAGCAGAAGTGCAGAATTAGTTTGTAATTCAGAAGATCCAGTATTGTGCCTAACTAGAATTGTAATGAATCATTTGTAGATGCTATTTTTCTCAGTTCAAACTCTCAGACGGTTTTAATCTGATTCTCTTTGTAAGGTAGTGAGCCTTCCCTTTGAGTAGTGAGCTCTAGGTGGTGCGCCTGAATGCAAGTGCACTCCCCATATTGTAAACTTTATTTGAGTATATTTAGATCATATTGTGGATTGGCCATCCACCATGGTTTTTCCCTTAACAGGGTTTCCACGTAAAAATTCTAGTGTTATGGAGTTGTGATTGTTTTCCTCTTGTTCATGCATTTTAATTAAATGTTATAAGTGGTTTGAAGATAAAGGTTAATCAAGTTAATTTTTGCACAACATGGATTCACCCCCCTCTCAGTGTAGGTTGTTTCCAACAATTGGTATTAGAGCTAGTTGCTCAGAAGAAGTCTAAAAAATTGGGGAGATATTGGAAGGTGTTTCGATTCAAGCAGTCTTGAACAACAACTTATGGTGGCCCTAGATGATCTTGATTAGTCAAAGTCTGAAGTTCAGAAGTTGCAAGCAAACCTCAGTGATTCAAAAAAATTCATTGAATCTTTGAAAGAAAAGATCAACAAGTATAGAGAGAAGATAAAGGAACTCTATGATCAGATTAAGAAAAATGATAGTAAGAGAATTGAATATGAACAACTCAATAAATAATTGAAAGAAAAGATAGAATAATGTGAAAAGCTTACCAAAGAAAATACAATCCTAAAGCATGAAATGGAATCCATCATGATGAGAATGACCAAGGAAATTGAAGATAGGAAGAAGAATGAAGAGAACCTAGCACAGTCTCTGAAAGAAAAATCTGAAGTATGTAGCCATTTGGACAATGAATTGGAAGCTCGTCTAAAAAAAATGGGGAAGTTCTTGAAAAGCATATTGATGATCTAAGAAATGAAGTTGATATTGCAAATGAGTACAAGGATAAGTTCAAAGCTACTCTTCCATGCTTGATGAACTAATTAGCAGTCAGAGGACTAATGGTGACAAGCGAGGTCTTCGATATGAAGAAGGAGAAAATTATAGATCTAAGCAAAGGAGATTCAGGAAAGAAAATAAAATGAACAAACTTGGAAGGTATCCGGTAAGACAATCTAATGCTCAGAGATTTAATGGATAATTTTTCAATCGCAATAAATTTGGACACATGACTTCTCAATGTAGAAGTAGGATGAATCAAAGTGTTTTAATTGCAATAAGATTGGTCACAAGTCAAATGAATGCAAAAATGTGATGAATTTTTTTTATAGAAATGTTAGATGTTATACATGCAATAGATTTGGGCATATTGCTAACTAGTGTAGATCAAAAGGAAATCAGTGGAACAATTGGTCTAGACAATTTTTTTTTGTGTATTATATCTGCAAAAAATTTGTTCACATTGCAACATTGTGTTGGAACAAAAGAGGTCCGGTAAATGAAAGAAGAAACATAAAAAAAAATGTTAAGAGAAAAGGAAAAGTCACTACAAATGAGGTCAAGCAGAAAATACAAAAGAAATGGGTGAATAAGAGTCCCTCTAATGAAGAAAATGCACCAACACCAAAACCTACTTCTGGTAGTTCATCCAGGAATTAGTCTCAGGACTTTGGCCTAGGGGGAGATGTCAAGAAAATCTCTAAAATCCCTTGTCAGTAATTGGCACCGAGATGTGGATCAGGTCAGTAAGTGCATAGATGTTCTACAGATGTTGTTGAACATATTAGAGAAGGTATTATGCAATCTTGGAGGTGTGCAAAAGATTTATTTGTCATAGTACATGGAAATAGTGCAACCAAAAGTGGTAGGGGAAAAAAATTTATTGTGTCAAAAAGGGTTAAGTATGCGAGTGATAAAAAGTCATTTCCTTCTTTCAATTGTCACTTTTCATTTTGAAGAAAATAAGTGTGAAGAGCTTTTGAGGCGAACCTCAGAAAAATTGAGGCGAAATCTAAAAGCAAAGAAGCTTTTAGAAATTAATTTGACGAAAAAGGTATTTTTCACCAAAACTTTGTGAACTTGTGAATTGATAATGGCTACTCCTTTAGTAGTTGAAGTTAAGGACAGACCATGCCCTAAATTCAAATGGCATCCCTATAAGTTTGTTGACACCAATCCATTAGAAGATTTTTCTTCTGTTATGTATGGTGTATTACATACAAAGGACATTAGGGATTTTATTCACTAGAATACTAAAGAACTAGGAAGCTCGCAGTTGCTAAATTTGTACAACAATCATATTGTTGGTGAAGATTTATGTGTAAAGCCATAATATAAAACCCTAGAAGCAAAGAAATTTACTCAGATTGTCAAATTCCCCATGTTCGAGGAAAATGAATGGGTTTGTTACATTTTGAGCTGAGTCCACAATGAATTTATGTGGCTAAGCATTCCATTCAAAATCACAAAGGAGGCTATCAGTGTTGTAAGAGGTCTAAATTCTTTCGGTGCTCTACCAATTCTGAAATCAATGAAAAATCAGATAGTCACTAATGCTACAGGCTCTAGGTATGACCGAAGGGAAATGAGAATTGATTAAATTGTTGATATAGATGTCAAGTTTGCATCTATTGTTATTGTGTACAAGATTTATCATTTTTTCCGAGGCAACTTTGTGTCTGATACAACCATCTATGCTGCTTATCAGATGGTGAAAGAAAATAAAAAATATGATCTCTGTGAATTCCTAAGAATTCAGCTAATGGAGAATCTGGAAAAAATCAAGAAGGATAAGAAAAAATCTTTCAATTATGGTAACTTGCTTTTATGCCTATTCTTTTACTTCATGGATGAGGTTCTGGGATTCAAAAAGATTCAGTGGAAAAAAGATAAACCGGTAGCTGCTTAGATTAGAGATTTATTTCATAGATTTGCAGACACTAAGACAAAGAATGCCACTCTCTAGGGATAATTCAAAAGTTTTTAGACCATGATGCAGGCCAGAGAAAGGATTCCCACTTCCATTGTTGAAAAATACAAGAATATAATTTTCTTTATGGTAGATATTGACCAATGTATGACAGAGGTCGCTGATCTCAGAACAATCTGGATCATGCCCATGGGATATGAAGTTGAGGAATAAATTCTAGAAATGTATGCTAAGCATCTATTGAGAAAATCTCTAGATCTATCTGAGGGGAGGTTCAATACTTATGGTGAAAAGAATATGGAGGTACATAATGAGCTCAAGAAACTTGTGTTGAGCAAAAGTTAGAAAAGAAGTAGAAATATTTGGAGAGAGTATGGGCATACCCGTTGAGAAAATAAGAGAAGCCAAAAAGAAAACAGAAGAATTTGAAGCAGCAAAGGATAAAGAAAAAGCTGAATCAGCTGGTTTAACAACACCATCTGCTCGAGCAAGGACAACCAGAAGTTCTACACCTCATTCACCTCTACAACAAAACCAATTCCTGTAAAAACTGAGTCAAAGGGATCCGAAAAAGAAGGAAATAAAAAGAGAAAAAGAGTCTATATGGTAGTTTTAGATGATGAGGAAACACAATCTGATGAAGGAGTCAGAGAAATAAAACATCAAAGCAACAAGGCATCAATAGTTACAAAAGGAAAACCTTCCGGTGGAGGTGATCGGACAAAGAAGGCTAGAACTAACAATCTAGGTATGTCAGTAGAGGAAGTAGAAAAGGCTTTGATTAAAGATGGAAATCTCAAGCCACCGCATAAATGGTATGATTATTTTGATGAATCTGGTTGAAGAACTCTTGAAGAGGCAAAAATTAAACACTTGAATATTTTTAATAAAGTTTTGATTGAAATCATGCCTAATTTGCCCAAAAGCTTGTATGATATTTTGGAAATGAGGAGAGTTAATAACAAGTCAAAAGAAGAATAGATGAGAGAGAATTCTTGCTGAATTGTGCCCTATAGTTTCCATGAAAGACATGAAATCAATTCTAAACAAAGCTAAGAAGGAATTTAAAAGCAAAACTAGAGTAAACAAGCTCATGATTGGGAAAACCAAGGAAGTTGCAAAAGAAAAAGAGAAGATTCTCAAAAAAGTTTTGTTGAACAACAGAATCGATGTCATTCTTGAAGGTAATCATGATGTTTCATCTAGTCCAAGAAAAGAAGAAGAAGATAATCAAGATCCAACCGGTGAGAACTTGCAGATTCCTCCTGAAGTAGTCAGTACAGAGATGCCAATGGAAATGGATGTTCCATAAAATGTTTTAGTTGAGAAAGTGGTGGTACCTGAAGTCAAGTGTAAACCAGCAATTGAGGAAGTAATGGTTGAAGAGAAGAAATATGATGTAAAACCAATCCTAGTAGAGGCAAGAGACATTGTTGAGGAAGTGAAGAAATTCTTGGTAGAACAAAAAGAAGAATTGGATCCTGAACTGATTGAAGGTCCGATTGACCGATCCACTATAAGTCCAATCCAAAAGATGAAAGTAGTATCATTTTCTCAAGAAAAAGCCAGAGAAGAGCTACTGAAATCACACATTGAAGATAGTGAACTACTAAATCTTGCATCTGGAGTATTAGAAAAGATAATCCTCTCTTTTGTGAAAGATCTAACTGGGTCTTCCTCCAATGAATTGAAAAATCTTATCAGCTTAGTTAGTACTCACTTTGAGTCATTTGAGAAATCTACCATGGTCAAAGTTCAAAAGGAGTTTGATGCAAAAAGACTAAAAGGGCTGAAAGAAATGATTTCTAAGGATAAAACGTTGCTAGCCACTTGTGTGGAAAATATCCAGAATGCTTTATCAGAAGGTGGTAAGATCTACAAATCTTGTTTGTCTTTTTCAAAGTTTACTGATGATAATGAGAAAAAGGTGAAGGATCTAGAAAAACAAATAGCAACTATTTTTGATGCTTTTGATCCCTTAACTGGTAGTGTTGGAAAATTGGAAAGTGAAGCTATATCTTTGTTTGAGAAGATGAAGATTTTAAAGCATGAGAATGAAAAAATTGTTGCACAAGCATGCAAATTGAGAGGTCTAGTTGGCCCTAAGCTAGAAATTATGTTAAGTGCATTAAAGGAAGAAGAAGATGCCAAAGTAGCGGGTGATCCATCAACCATGGAGTCTGCAGAGACACAATCATATCTGGTTTGTGGACACATTACTATTTAGAGTCTCAAAAGAGTTTGGGACACAAATTTGGCTTTGTTGAAGAAGGAATTTTCATACATTTTCAAATTTCTGTAAGTTTATGAAGTTTGTTTATACATAACAGTTTTGTAAAAGTTTTGGTATGCGGATTCCTACCTTTTCCATTGATGTCAAAGGGGGGGAGAGAATAAGTGAAAAATGCATAATCATCTTAGGGGGAGAATTATTTTGGAGAAGAGTTTTGTTTTTGAAATTTTGCCAATGTAGTTATTGTTGGTACTGATCCAACACTTAGTCATTTTTGACTAAGTGTTGCCATCAATGCCAAAGGGGGAGATTTTTGGTAAGATAAACTGCAAATATCTTTTGGTGTTTTCATTGATGGAAACCCTAATTGGTGAATAGGTCCATGCATCATCAATTCATCCTATCGAAAGTCAGATTGCAAACAGTTAAGGAAGAACAATACATATGACAGTTTTGGGTTCATCGATCTCCGTAAAAATTTTTAGTTAATGATTTGTGTTGCTTATCTCAAAGAAGATTTAATAATGTATTCTCAGTGTCATCCATAAATCTTAGTGCCTTGTATTGCTTTGTGTTCGAGTTAGGAGATCCGATTGGCTAATTTTCGATTTTATTAGAACTAGAGCCGACTTCGTGAGTATATCATGTCACAAATGTTTGGGATGAAATAATTTAAGTATTTTTGTGTTCTCGCATCTTTTTTTGGGTCCAAGGTAAGTTTTGGCCAACCATTGTGGATGTGCATTATACTTTACTCATGATTTGAGCCCTACAGATGTACATATTCCTTTGTTTTAATGAAGTCGACATGTTGTAATTAAATTCTTGGTTGCGGATATATATATGAGATCGTTCATATCATTTTACATGTATATATGAGTTGTGTAGATGTGAATTGTGAAGAAAAGCAAAACAAAAAAGTGATAATGCATAGTTTCACTTGTGCATAAGGGATCTTTGTTGCGAGTGTGATCGTAGAACAGAGAAGAAGTGCAGAATCAGTTTGTAAGTCAGAAGATCTAGTATTATGCCTAACCAGAATTGTAATCAAGTATTTGTAGATGCTATTTTTCTCAGTTAAAACTCTTAGATGATTTTAATATGATTCTCTTTGTAAGGCAGCGAGCCTTCCCTTTGAGTAATGAGCTCTAGGCAGTGCGTCTGAATGCATGTGCATTCCTCATATTGTAACCTTTATTTGAGTATACTTAGATCATATTATGGATTGGCCATCCACCATGGTTTTTCCCCTAATAGGGTTTCCACGTAAATTTTTTTGGTGTTATGGAGTTGTGCTTGTTTTCCTCTTGTTCATGCATTTTGATTAAATGTTGTAAGTGGTTTGAAGATAAAGGTTAATAAAGTTAATTTTTGCACAACACTAATTCACCCCCCCTCTCAGTGTAGCTTGTTTCCAACATCCCAAATATGTCATTTCAAATTCTTTCTTCATAGCTCCTTTAAAAAAATCAATTGATAAGTCACTCGTGAATATCAAGTCATCAACATATAAACATACGATCAAAATTTAGCCTTTTTCATTTATCTTGGTGTATAATGTAGGCTTGTTGCTACACCTAATGAAGCTATTCTGTAGAAGATATGAATCAATTCTACGATACCAAGATCTTGGGGCTTGCTTGAGACCATACAACACTTTCTTCAGCTTGTAGACTTTGTCTTCTTGACCCAAAATCTCATACCTAGGTGGCTATTCTACATAAACTTCGTCTTCAAGATATCCATTTAAAAAGGCTAACTTCGCATCCATTTGATGAATCGACCATTTGTTTTGTGTTGCAATGGCTAGAATTATCCTTACTGTGTCAAGACGTGCTACAGCTGCAAAAGTTTCATTATAGTCAATTTTGGGATACTATGAATAACCTTTTGCCACTAATCTTGCTTTAAGTTTTTGTACATCTCCATTTTTATTTAACTTGGAACCTTTATAAACCCATTAAATCCTATTACATTTTTGTCTTTTGAAAAACTCACCAACTCCCATGTTTGATTCTTTTCAATTGCATAAATTTCTTCATCCATAGCACACACCCATTTATCTTTTTTAATTGCATCTTCAAAATTAATTGTATCTGCAACTTGAGAATACAATGCAAAAAGAGACTTCTAATCACTATTATTCTCACCTTCATTTTTTTCGTATATATCCCTTGTACATCTAATTTTCTATGTTCTCATGCTTGCCAATGTAGGATTTGATAAATTACTTGAACTTGCTGAATGTGGACTTGATGGTATAGCGCCAGAGCTTCTTATTGTAGATGGTGTTTTTTGTCCTTTTGTTTTTGCTCTTACATTTGATGATGGCATCACTTTGGACTACTTGGTTGAGCTTGAATGGGCATGGAAGGAGGTGCATTAATAGGAATATTTGTTGGTACAAAAAATTCATTTTCCTCTTGTGGTATACTTGTTGATACATTGACTATTTTTTCTTTTTTTCCATCCCATGCTTCATCTTCTACAAACTGTACATCTCTTCTAAGTATGAATTTCTTAGTTGTTGGATTATAAAGTTTGTAAGCATTGGATTCATCACTATATCAAAAAAATCTGCATTTTTCTCCTTTGTTATCTAACTTTCTTCTTAATTCATCAGACACATGAGCATATGCTACACAACCAAAAAATATCATGTGAGCAACATTATATTTTCTTCTAGTCCATGCTTCTTCAGGAATCATATTCATAACACTTTTTGTTGGACACCTATTCATTATATATGCTAAACATGATACAACTTCAGCCTAATATTCATTTGGCAAATTTTTAGCTTTCATCATGCTTCTATCCATCTCCATAATTGTTCTATTTTTCCTTTTAGCTACCCCATTTTTCTGAGGTGTGTATCTAGTAGTATTATGGATGCCATGATCTTTGCAGAAATTTAAAAATTATTTTGAAATATATTCACCTCCTCTATCTATCCTCAAGGCTTTAATGTAAATACCCACTTTGATTTTAAATAAGGGAATTGAAATGATGAACGAAATCAAACACTTCAATATTATTCTTTCAGAGATTTTTTGAGATTCTATTTCGTGATCCAAAGATTCTGTGTTTTCCCTGAAAAACAACAGCGAGAATAAGACAGGAATAAAGGAATCTTAGTCCTCCAAGGCATATTTTAGCAGTACATTTTCATTTCCAAAATTGTATTGGCATCTCTAGGCTTCCCAGGTACACATACCCTAACTTGGAGTTGTTCATTTTTAGTATTAGTAAGCTTCATTTTTCTTATAATAAGTGTTTTGAATATCATAGTGTGTTTTCAAACATTATTGTTTCCATGCATTTGCTTGGTGGTGAATCCCTTAATCTGATAGAACATTCCCTCCTAAGTCCTAGTTGTGTATTGAATCACCTTGAGGGGTTGATAGTCAATCCTATTAGGGTTCTTAGGACATATTTGAACGACCTAGATAGAATAGGAAGGAATCCCCTCCCCTACTTTATCTTTGGTTCATTTTGGTGAACCCGACTTTGTTTGAGCAATTTCTTCCTCTTATTTTTTGGAGTCCTAGATTTAGATTGCATTCATTGCATTTTGCATCTAGGGTTTCTTGCATCTTGCATTAGTGAAATTGTATAGGGTTTCCTATCTTTGCATTAGTGAAAGTGCATATAGGTTGTTGTTTTCCTTTCTTGCATTATTAAATTTCATTGAAAAACTGAATAGCACATTGTTCATCCTCTTAATTTCATTTAGAAACATTGAAAATTGAAAAAATGCATTTCAAATATTGCATTCAATTATTTGTTCATCATTGCTTTTCTTTACCTTCGTTTGCATCATTTTTTTTTCCAAACATCAAGTCCCTATATAGGAAACCTTAGAAAGTTGTTTTCAAGCCAAAACTTGTTGTTTCTCTCAGAAAAACCTTTGCTAGGACTAAAATTCCCTTATTGGCATCTTAATCTCTCTTAACTTTTTCCGCTCAGAATCATCTCCCTGTTGTTTGCTTCCTATTTCAGCCACTGGAACTGCCAGATCTCATCAGGAGGACTAAAATTCCCTTACTAGCAACTTATTCCTTGTTGATTTTGACTCTCCAATTTTTAGGGTTTGAAATTGACGTTTTGTGTTATGTGGGCTACTTTCAGTTTGTTGTTTCAATTTCCAAAATTGTTGTTATTCCAATTTCTTTCATTTCAAGTGTAATTGCAATCCTAGGAGATTGTTTTCATTGCATTTTCCATGGTTTATTCCTTGTACAAGTTGTAGTAATTGGTGTCCTACTGCTAATACTATGGTTAGACGAAGTGCGAGACTCATGGCATCTCACGATAAAACACTTGTTGTGGATCTTGGGTTATCAAGCTCTCTTACTTTTGGTATTGGCACTAGTTCACTAGGTATGGGCCATATCTTTGACACCTCCTTCTCCATGCCTACCTTACCTACAAGAATCACGCCTAGCATTCAAAAAATGGTTGATCATATCCCTCAAGAAAAAATAATGAAAATGCATGAAGACCTAGCTCATTTACAAGATAGTGTAAGTACTAAAAAAATTTCCAACACTGTTATACCCGCCACAGATAATATCCACCGCATGATGGAAAGTGATGAAGGACTGGAAGTTGTGCATAACCTAGCTCATATCTTTGGAAAACATCTTCCTTCCACCACTAATGATGCTCAAACCTCAAACAATGTGCAAGGAGGAAATCACACTCCTCCCTCTTCAATCATAGCATCTATTCCCACCTACACAACTCATCAAGTGACCATAACAATGCAAAAAACTAGGAATATCCCTCCTACCTCACACATTTCCTCTAGTGCTCCTTATACTTATGTGGCATCTAATATCATACCTCCACCCACAAGCAATCCATTCATTTTTCCTTCCAACACATACACACCACCACCATATTCACCTGCATCTCACACCAAGAGCAATGATCCTATCATTAACCATCTCTTACAAATCTTTTCATCCCTTCAACATCAAGTTTCTACCATCAATCAAAATCAAAATGTTCCACCTTCACACTATGTCATGAGTAAACCATTATCTTTGGAAATATTGAGAATCCCGATGCCACAAGGTATATAGATCCCTAGATTTGAGAAATATGGAGGAAAGGGATATCCTACTAATCATGTCAATACCTTCACCACTTTATATAGTGATTTTATCCTTGAAGACAAACTTTTAGCTAAATTTTTTCCTCGATCCTTGAAAGACATGGCCTTAGATTGGTTTTCTGCATTACCAAATAACTCAATTCATTCATTCAATGAACTTGTTGAGGCTTTCATTAATCATTTCCAAGTGCACATCGTTCCCGAAAGGACATTTGCTGACTTGATGAGATGCAAGCAAAATGAAGGTAAAAAGTCACTGACTTTATTTCACGCTATCAATTGCTTCATTCCCAAATCAATATGAAGGTTCCTGATTCTCATCTCGAAAAATATGTTCATAGAAAACTTACACCACAAGATAAGGGATAATCTCAGCATGATGAAATTTCCTTCCTTCATGCACCTATGCACTACCCTTAGAGATTATCAAAATTCTATAAGTGCTAGTGAACCAAAACCTACCCCTACTCATCTTGAAAAACTAGAAACCTCTAACCAAAACACCTAGCAACCTTGCAAATGACAACATAAGAGTTTCCTTCAACTAAATTCTGCCTCTCCACCTACCCAACCCATTGATACCCAAATAGCTGCTATAAAGAAGAGTAATCCTTATATATTTGGGGATCCACAAAGATAATTCACACCTTTACCCAACACCCTTCACAATATCATGACCCATATCTTAGCCAAAAACATGCTTAGCTTACCTCGTGTCTGACCCCTTGAACCTAGTAGACCATTACCTCTGAGCTTTAGATATAATACCTATTGTGCTTATCACCAAAAAATAGGGCATGCCACAAAACATTGCAAGCATCTTAAACATATTGTGCAAGACCTCATTGACTCCATCATATCCAAATTGGAGGTGTGAATGAAAAAGATAATAATTCTATAAATCCTCCCAACCAAAAATTACAAACCTTTACCAATCCCATGCCTAACAATAATATTTCATTTATTAAGGCTAGCGAAACTAAGCCTGATGTGATGAATCTTGACACAGATGACAAACATATGAGAAATCATGAAAAAAATCATATGGATGATAATGAATAAAATCCTATTGATAATGATGAAAAAAGTCCTATTGATACAATGATAGGAGTGTTTGACATTGAGCCTCGTAAAAAACAATCCATTGACATTACTTTCTCTTCAGAAGAAACAATTAAACATGCACCCGATGGTCCTCTTTACATAGCCTATAGAATCAACAACAAGCCCACTCCTAGAATTTTAATTGATCCCATCTATGGAGAGAATGTGATCATAGAAGAATTCTTATATATGCATGAACTCACTCAAGATATATATGATAAAACAAAATCATGGATCAAAACCCATGATGGTTTTTCTCGTGCTACAGTGGGCTCGATCACACTCCCTTTACAAGTAGGACCAAAGAAATCAAATGTATCATTCTCTATCATCTCTAATTTGGACAAATTTTGTGTGAATCTAGACTACAAATGGATTCACTCCATGAATGTAGTCCCATCCATTGTCCATAAGTGCTTAAAGTTTCCATTCGACAATGCGATATTCACTATAAAACATAGTGGTTTTAGACCCCCATCTTCTTGTGGAAATTTCTCCTTAGACTATTTCTGGCCTAAACCCATGGAACCTATAAGATAGGCATGAAGATTTCATTTTCCTATCCTACCAAAATTTTAAAGAAAAATGCATAACCAAACTATCCCTTGAAAAATTTCTGCCACCCATGCTTGAACCTCCACCACCTAAACAAGACAATGCTGAGCTGAAAGACCTTCCAACAAACCAAGACCCATCCATAAACACATCCTTACCTGTTTCCTACAAGAGACCAAGAGAAAACCAAACAAATCTTAAGAAAATTTATAAATCCAAAGAGAAATTCGTCGAACAAGCTTCAATGGTTTTTTTTATTCTTCCTTCACAAGAAGAAAAGGAACCTATGGTTGATTCACTCGCTCCTACAAAAAATGTAAATCATAAAAAAATAAATTGCAATGCTAAAGAGAATAGGTTTAGATGTCATTCTATTGCTCGAAAGATGAATAATGAGAATAACATTGAAAATCAAAATCCAAACTTCATAGAAGCGATAAACGATGAGCCTTCTCTCTTATCCGAGATTGTAAATCTGACACAAGGACCATAACCTTCTATGGATATTATCATTCATCCTCCTATTGTGGTTAACTCAAATGACGATGAGAAAATAGTTAAAATCGATGAGGAAGTGTATAATGAGTTGAATTTGTTATTTTCCTCATCCATGAGCTTAAATGATAAGAACCATGATGATCCTCCTAAACTGAGCAATTCACCATGTGTTGAACTTGGTACTTCTCCTAGTACTACACTTGATATGATCCCTCTTGCTAGTGATTTTCATCCCACATACAATGAAAAAGATCGGGATGCAGATGAATTGATGGATGGTTGATCTGCATGTGCTTTACTAGTCTTTTTCTTTTTCTCATGTGTGTATTGTGATCCCTCGTGATGTTCTATTTGATATATCTCTCTCTCTTTTTGCATTCCTCTATTTGTACCTTCATTCTTCTCTATGTCATAAGATTTTCACTTTTCATTATTCTTTTCGCTTTTGTCTTGTGTTTTCCTTTTGGGGATGACACAAGGCATTGAGACACCCTATGTCTCTTCCATGTTGACTCAAAAGCTTTTTCTATTATTTTTTCTTTTTGTTGTCTTCCTTTTGGGGATGACACAAGGTGTTGAGACACCCTATGTATTTTCCATGTTGATTCAAAAGGATTTTCTTTATTTTCACTCTCTTTGTGTCATTCTTCTAGTTCTATGTGTATTTGGGGAATGATTTCAGTTCTGATCTCTCTAATATCTTTGTAGCAAAGATATATACTTACCCCAAATCCATAGATCCGTTATGTGTTTCTTGGGGGAAAACCTCTCTTCCGTTTCCTTTTCCATGTTTGTCTACTTTAAAGTAATTGCTCACAGTTTTTTGTTAACAATTTATTTTAAGTGGGGGCATACATTGACATTATTTCAGCTTTATTTCATTAGCATTTGCTTTTCCATGTTCCTTGATGCAATTTAATTTCTTCATACAATGCATTTTCTTCTTTGTCATGACATTGGGAGTAATTTATTTCAAAAGTGTGACCTATCTCAACATATTATATTCCCCTTAGTGGTAGTGTGACACACTACATTCCCTAAGTGGTGAATCTTTTATCCTTTGACTGGTCCTCTCTTGGAGACATTAGGAATGATGTCCACTAAGAGTAAGACCTTGCATGAACTAATAAAAATCCCTTTGAGCATCCTCTCTCTTTCCTATTGCATTTAATTTTCATTTTGTCCCTATTAAAGTCATGGAGGTATGGCTTTGATATGAACCCCTTGGGTCTCACCTAGTGAACACCTAGCTTCACTAGCCTGTGTGAGCGTGCATTCTCCCTTTTGTCCTTATCATAGTCATGGGGGTATGATGTTGATATGGACCTCTTGGGGCTCACTTAGTGGAAAACTACTTCCTAATAGCCCTTGTAAGTGTGCATTTTGTTTGCATAGTGGATAACACATTCCACTTGTAAGCCCTCTTCAAGCCTAGACTCGGTCCACCGCGTTGGACAACTACTCGAAGCTTGATCTGTTGCAGTTCCTTTCCTTTTTCCTTTTTCTTTGATAGTGTATGTTTGCAATTTGATTTTGGATTCATATATCATCCGCAAGCGTGTTCCTTTGTGCTTATGTTGGTTCACCATAGGATCATAATCCTAGGGGCTTGGTCACCCTCTTGATTGTTGTCATCCTATCTTACTAACATTTGTACATTTGAACCCCTCTTGATTGTGTGGTTGACTACTTTAGTGTGAGTTTGAGACAAGCTCATCCTCTCACTAAAGTGGGGGCTAAATATAATGTACTAAAATGCATAACCTTACATTTTCATACTTGTTTGGTCTTGCCTTGCTTTATTTATCCTTCTTTATGGCTTAATTGACCCTATTTTATGTCCACAAGCCCTATGAATAACATATTTTTCTGGTAAATCCTCACATTCGACAAAGTGTATTTGATCCCCTAATGAATCTGATTGGCATGTCCCTGATTTTTGGTCAGAACTAAAACACCACTAAGGGCATCTTTGTCCCCCCAAGTTTTGAGACCTTGATTTTGAGGCATCTGTTTTAGGACCCTTTTTGGTGTCTATGCCCCAAGTTTCATCACTTGGGACTAAGAGGCCACCTAGGGTGTCTTAGTCCTCCTTGAGTCATTTTTAGGATTTAATTTCAAATCTTGGCGGGATTTAACCTCTTTTATTCTTTGAATTCACATGTCGGCTTGGTGTGATATAATTTCAGGATATTAAGCATGAACAAGTATAAATACAAGGTTCATTCATTCATTTTCATCCTAGCAACTTGAGTATTCATTCCTACATAAAATTTTAAGAGATCAAGAGTATTCAAGAGCAATTCACCAAGCATTTGGAGCCATCATCAATTTTCAAGAATCATTTCAAAGATTGTTCTTTCATCATATGTGTTCTTGTGCTAACATTTGCGATGTAGGGTTTTGATTCAAGCAAGCAAGAAATTCAAGATATATCAAACATTTCAAGATCCATATCCATTGCAACCATTATACACAAGTTTGCAACATTTGCAAGGGTTTGATCTAGGTTGTAGACTTGAAGATCACTTGAAGTGTAAAGTTGTCAAAGTTGCAAAGTTACATTGTCAAAGTTGTCATCTTCACAGAAACTCACCTACAGGTTAGATCCAACTATTCTAGAACCTGAGATCTGATGAGAAGCAATTGCAGATCTAGGAGCTTAGGACCACATTCACACTTTTCAAAAATTTAGATCGAGTCTAGGATGAAAGTAAAGGAATCTTAGTCCTCCATGTGGAATCTTTCAGTGATTTTTTGGGATTCTGTTTCGTGATCTGAAGATTCTATGTTTGCCCTAAAAATTAGCAGAGGGACTAAGACGGGAGTAAAGGCGTCTTGGTCCTCCAAGGCACATTTTAGTAGTCTGTTTGCACTTCCAGAATCCTCTTGGCATCTCCAGGCTTCCTAGGTACACATACCCTAACTTGGAGTTGTTCATTTTCAGTATTAGTAAGCTTCATTTTGCTTATTTTAAGTGTGTTGCATATCACAGTGTGTTTTCAAAAATTATTATTCCCAAGCATTTGCTTGGTGGTGAACCCCTTAATTTGATAGAACACCCCCTCCTAATTCCTTCTAGTTGTGTATTGACTCACCTTGAGGGGTTGATAGTGAATCCTATTAGGGTTCTTAGGACATATTTGAATGACCTAGATAGAATAGGAAGGCATCCCCTTTCCTACTTTATCTTCGGTTAAGATGTATCTCTCTCTTTATGTGCATTCCTCTATTTTTATCTACATTATTCTCTATGTCATAAATAGTTTACCCTTTTCACTTGTCTTATGTTTTCCTTTTGGGGATGATGCAATGTGTTGAAACATTCTGGTCTCTTCCATGTTGACCGAAAAGGCTTTTTTTTGTTTTCAATCTTTATCTGTCATTATTCTAGTTATATGAGTATTTTGGGAATGATGACACTTTTGAGCTCTTAAATAACATTGAAGCAAAGATATAATGACCTTGGATCCATATATCACTTATGTATTTTTTGGGGGAAACCCCTCCCTCCTTTTTCATGACATAGCTTTATTTTGGAAACATATGACTTGGCATAGGGATTTATGAGGAAGCTCTCATGTCTTAGGAGTAAACATTGGCTAATTTAAAGTAGTCACTCATAGAAATGGTGTTAGAAACTACTTTAAAGTGGGGGCATACATCTATAATATCTTTCAACATTTCTCATGTTTCATGGTGCGATTTTCTTTTTTTCTTATGATGCATCCTTTTCTTGGTGGTATCATTCGGTTTGATGTCCTCCAAGAGTGTTAACGTATGAATTTCTTGTTAGTGGGAATGCAACACACTGCATTCCCTAAGTTGCAAATATTTTACTCTTAACTTGTCCTTTCTTGGAGACATTAGGCATGATGTTCCCTAAGAAGAAGAACTTACGCAAACGAAGAAAAATCCTTTTGTAAAAACCTTTATTAGCATTTTTGTTCATACGTTTTTGGCATGCCACAACTTACTAACCTTGTGAAGCTTAAACCCTAATTCAAGGCCACCTAGCATAACACACCTTGCTTACCTATGGAGCCTTACAATGTGCATATGTGCCTAGCATAATGCAACTTGTTAAGCATGAAACAAGAATGTGAGTGGTGCCCTATCAAAGCTATTAGAGGTCCATAGCTTTGGTATGGTAAGTATAGTGAGAGCCGACACAGAGGCAAGAATTTCTCACTAAGCCACCTTCCTTTTTGGGATACTCACCTAGTGGAGGCCTGAGGTTCCACTACCCTGGAGTGAGCATGCAAAAAAACAAAACTAATATCTTAGATGTGTTCCACATTGCATTGGACAATCTAGGCTTGATCTTCTTGTTTTTTGATGTCATATGATTGTGTATCTTTGTCATGGCTGCATACATAATTGTCTTGAATGTCTATTTTAGTGTGAGTTTGACATGGGGTCATACTCTAACTAAAGTGGGGGAAAAATGTAGTAATAGAAAAATTATTCCTTTATCCTTCATTTGGGAATAATTAACATTAAAATGAGCTTAATTATGCCTTGATTGAGTGTTGTAATGTGTTTTACATATTCACACTAAGTTTAGGTCTCTTTTTAATAAACTAGACTCAATTGTGCCTTATTTTTTGGTGTTGTAAAGTGTATCTTTACATTTTCACACTAATCTAGGGCTTTATTAATTAATTGAGGTTAATTATTACTTAATTGAACCCTTTAATTCAAATCCAATCCTAATTAATTATTTATTTTGAGGGATAAAACCTAGCATTCATAAATGATATTATACAACACTTAATTTTACAAGGTGTGTGTCCTAGGTTAGTGACCTAGGACCCATTCATCACCTGGTGAATGGGTATGCACTAGGTCCTAGGACCCTATTTTCACACGATCTTTCATATCTCCCAAAGTGTGTCCTAGTTAAGAGTGCTAGGACCCATTCACCCTATGGAAAATGGGTCCTCACTTGGACCTAGGACCCTCGATTGGAATATGTTTTTGGTGATACTTTAATGATTTCAAATCCTAGATTTGATGACAACTTGTGTTATTTGAATTTTGGGAATTAAAGGTAAGATAAGTATAAATACAAGGTTATTTCACTATGTTTCATAACTAAGATCCTAAGACTTTCATGAGATCAAGCAATTTTCACAAGAGCATTATAGGAGAATTCAAGAGCATTTCTAAGGTATTCAAGGGTAGATTATTGAAGATTATTGCAGCAATCAAGAGTCATATCATCATGTAAAAGGAATAATGCATCATGCATGTTGTTGAGCTAATGTGTTGATGTAGCATTCAAGATCCAATTCAAGCATTGTTTCACATCAAGATTCGAGATCAAGATCTACATTCATTGAGGTCATTCCATGCTAGTTTGTAGATTTGTACTCCAAGGTTTCAATTAAGGTGTGGTGAGTTGTGACATTGCTTTGTTGATTCATTATTCCTTTATGCATTGATTAAAAGGTTTAATTACCAAAATGGGGTTTGACCAAGGAAAACCCCTATTCCCTAATAAACAACATGTTTCTCTCCTTTTATGCGTGATTTCAGGTTTTAGGTTGAAGATCATTTGAAGAGAAAAATTGAAAAAGTTGTCAAAGTTGTCAAAGTTGCTAAGAAAGTAGTCAAATTATTGAAATTGAACTACAATGTTTATTTTCAAGTTTTCAACAAAGCCCGACTAGGATTTGGAAGTGCGGAATAAGAATAACATAACTCATAAACAAAATTTATAGAACCCTAATCGGTACCCATTCACCATAGGGGGAATGAGTCCTCAGTGAGGCCAGAAAAAACACTTTTTGCAATAGATACACAACATTTGAGCTTCTTGAAACTTTCCTTTTTAGTGGTATTTGGTTTAGGATTGATATATGTAACTCAGTTGCACCTTATAAACCTCATAATTGAATCAAATATAGGAGAACTAGAGGTTCATCATTTTGTTAACTCATTTTGGTGAGCCCTATTTTTCTATGTTTCAGTTTCAAATGTTTCAAATGTTGTATGAAAGCTACCATGCCCAACAAATTTATATTTTTCTTATAAAACATAAAACCTTGATGATATGCGATGGAATCTTGTCTTCAAAGATTGAAATTTCAATGTTCTACCTATCACAAAAGAAATGAAACTTCTCCATTCCTGTTTATTTTTTGAATATAAGTAATGGATAAGATCTAAAACATGATCAAAATCAAGTACATAATGAGTACTTGAACCAAAATCTGAATTTAACTACAAATTTGCACCATGGACTTGAAATCTTAGAAAATTGATAGATATGTAATTCAACATCCCAAAGACCTCACAGAAGATTAGATTCTAGCCACTTAGTAAATGCTCTTGCATCAAACACACCCAGTAAAAATTTTATGAGCACAGGCTCACAAAATGGAGCTAAGTAGTAGAACTACTCCTCCAAGTTGTGAACAAATTGCAACATTCTCCCACGCTAAAACTGATACTTGGTTACTTGGAAATTATTTCCTTTTCCTCTTCTTCCAGCATCTTGCCAGAATACACATCACCTCCCTCTAACAACACTGCATCTTCTTTCTTCTTTCATTCCTAGACTCATGTCCACTAAAGCCTAACCTCCTCCACTAAATACTCTCCTCTCTTCTTTTGTGGGATTTGTGGAGAATTTTTTTCTCTTAAGTATGCTTTTTCTATTCTCTTTGTTTCTTTTAGTCTCGAGGTTCTTGTCTTTTCTTATTTTATTATTCACCTCACCATGTATCACATTAGTGCATCATTTTGTATGTAGGGGGTTAATTTTGGCTAAAATGTGTGCAATGGTGCCATGTAGTGGCTAAAAAACCTTTTTGAATAGTGCCTTCCTTTTGGGCCCGAAGTGAGACATGTGGCCACCTTGTAGGGATTTTTCACAAGCCACTCTCATAAATTTTGAAGAACACCCACTAGCATGCCATGTTTCCCATCTTTCATCAGGCAGGTTTCTTCACTATTGGGAACAATATCTTCATGGATGCTACCAAGTGGAAAGGTGGTTTTTGTCCTTCATAATCTCAAGGGTCAACTTCTTTTGACAATGCCATTATTGCATGCAATTGATCATGTCAGATTTTGTTGAGAATTTACAACCTTGTATCTTACTTTTGATAGGGAAATCTTCATGAAGCTCTTGTGGCATCTAGTTCATTGATTTTTTACACCCATCACCATTATTGAAGCAACTAAAGTTTTATAACTGTATCTGATTTTTGATCAAATTTTGAGGCTATCTTGTGATGACACCTATTAGGGTTTTATCTTGGCAACGAAGAGTGCTATGTGCCTATATGCTTCCCTTGTCTAATAAAAGGGAATTTTCAGTGGCCTCTTTGCAATAGAAATGGTAGTAGTAAGTAGTAGACAAACATAGATAAATTGATAGATTGGATAGGGTGTAGGTGATTTCTTATAGAACTTTGATTTCTCTATAGAAATTTTGTAATCGATATCAAGATAGCTATTCAAATCTATTATCCAACCTTAGAATTTTTTTTTATTCTACAAGATCAAGAAATAGATGAAGTAAATTATATTACACTATGAACATGTGGCCTCTATTTTACATTTTATTCTTTATTTCATACATGCTAAATGCTCTGTAACTTTAGTTTTTGATACAATCTTAATAATTGATTCTCAATTACTAGATCTTATGTTCTTCTAACTTAGACCCACTATAATAGAACCATATTATGATACTCTTTCATTTTCCTATTAAATTTATGTTATATTTCATATTATGTTGCTAGGGAAAAATAGTTCTGTAAGGATCTGAAACATCTTGTTCAAGCTTGGGTTCCCAATTCTTTTTAGAACCTTAATGGGTGCTTCCCATGAAAGGATTTTAATGACTACTATGTGCTTGTATAGGCCTTATTTTATTATTCTCCTTTCAACAATGAAGGTTCTATGACATTCTATGTTCATTTTATCAGAAAAGGAAACTGCTAGGGTTTTCAAATATTGTAAAACCTTTTGGCGCATTGCCATAGTTAAGTTTTATTCTTGCATTTCTTTCTCCCTTTCCCCAAACACATAGGAAGAGTCATCTTCTTTAAAAATCCCAAAGGTTATTTAGTGAAGTGAAAGAAGGTCCCCCATTCACTGAATTTCCCTTAAGGCTATTTAGAGAAGCACAAACTTTCATGATCAATATTTATTTTTTTAGAATGCTTTGTGGGACCAAGATCTTTCACAACATTTGATAGCCAAGCTTAAAGAGGAATTTGAATCAGATTAGAAGGAGAGGTTGGTAAGCTCATGCCCAAGGTCCAAAAAAGGGAAACTTCTAGAGGTAGCTTTCAATTCTCCCAATTGCCTTCTTCTGTCCCTCGAAGGAGACAAATAATAAATTTGGTTTCACCTGTTAGAGGAAATAAAGTTAGGAGTGCTAATCCAAAATCCAAAGCCCTATCTAATCCTTTAGGTGGCTGACCTTTGCAAATTAGAATACGTATTTTTTGGGTTCATAGAGGTTTGTTCCCTATGGCTCTCCAAGGAGCTTTGAGAAATTTTATGAACTGGGATAGTGGTAGTCCGCTAGTTCCTCCTACCCCTCCTGATATAGTGCCTGCTATCCCAACCAATACACTTCAAGAAGTCCGAAAGTTCACTAGGGAGGATTTCAGAACACCTCCCGAGCATCTCCAAGATATCACATATGTTAGTAGAATTCATACCATTACGAGAAAAACATAGCCTTCATATTATTGGCCACATACTTTAAGGGCAAGGCTCAAGACTGGTATAGGTCACTAGCTTTCAATTCCATCCACTCTTGGGATGAACTCGAAGAAAAGATCTTTGAACACTTTTTAGAGAAAGGAGATTGCTCATCTCTATTACAAAAATTGATAACAATCAAGAGAGCTCCATAAGAGGCTATGAAAGATTTCAATACTAGGTTCCATAAAAATTAGCAAAGGATCCCCATGATAACTAGACCTCCAAAAATAATGGCATTTAGGTTCTACCTAAAATCCTTCAATTTAGACATTATAGTTATGGTACAGTCGCTTGGAGGTGATACCCTACATGGCACATATGATCTATCTATAAGAGCACATAATAGTTTGATTGACGTTTGGAAGCTCCCACCATGACCGTCAATGCCAATGTTCACTAAAATATCTAGTGAAACACAAGAGGAAGTAGCCCCCAATATGTCTAGTTCAATTCCAAGCACATCAGCTACACCACCACCTTCAATGTATGTGTATCCGAATACACAACCAAGCACATTGAGCTCCTCTTCGTTAGTTGTGGATGTAAATGACATGAAAAATCTAATGAAAACTTTAAAAAATGAGCTCATCATTATAAGGTTCCATCAAGAAGCACCTCCAAAATCTCCCTCACAAAACTATCAAGGAGGAAGGCCACCCTTCCAACATAATACATACTATGGAGCTCATAGAGGAGGCAATCAACCGCAAGCATCAAGATAGATAGTCTTGGTAACCACTTCTCTTCAGATGGTTAAGTCTAGCACAAGCAAGGAATTAGTCCCAGGCTAGAACAACCTTGCTAAAGACATAAATGCATGGTGCTTCCCATGTAATGAAACCCACATGCCTTGAAATTATCCAAGGGGAAATCTTCAACAGAGGGCAGTCAAACAAAGGAGTAAAGGCATTCCTTTGGATGTTGAAATTTATTAGTCCCCCAAGATTTAAATGCTAGATTTAGTGCTAAGATGCAAGGGATGTATTTGGAGTAAGAGGGTAAGTGCACCAATTTGTGACACAATTTAGGTGCGAAATTGAAAAAATGTAAAAAAAAAACCCAACATAAGCCATTTGGCGCATGCCAAATGACTTAAAAGACATTTGGCACATGCCAAATTACTTAAAAGACATTTGGCACATGCCAAATTTGGTGTGCGCCAAATGACTTACTTGACATAAAAGCCAAAAATCGGGTTTCAAATCCTCATTTTGTCTTCAACTCGCGGCTTGAGGAAGAGGATTTTAGGTCTACAACTCACGCTTGCAAAATCTCTTCCATTGTTTGCATCCATAGCTTGCCATTTTCTACGAGGATTCCTCCAACACATCAGAGAGGTCAAATATTGCAAAGAGGTATGTATTTTTATTCTATTTATTTCGAATTTGATTTAGAATGCAAATTTAAATAGATTTTTATAATAAAACTTTGTTCTAATTCTCAGGGAATGAATCTCCACCTCGAAACATTGAGAATTCATAATCACCCCCTCATGAAGAGCCTCCTATACAAGAACAACTCGAAACCCCTCCATCAATTCATAGGAACCCTCAAGGAACACAAGAAAATATTCAAAATCAAATTGAAAACAATAAAAGAGACATTCAACAATTAATTGCAAGATTAACCGAGCATGCCGAAACCCACCCTTATAGGAGAGGGATTGCTGAATCATTGAAGTCAATTGTAACTCATGTAGGAGAAATGAGTGAGCACATGAATTTTTGGTCAAATAAGAGGCATGAGATGAGACAATTTTATGCTAGTGGTTTGTCATACGCAGATGTCAAAAAACTAAAAATTAGCAAAGCCAACTTGTGTGCCCTACTTAAAGACCCAAAAACCAATGAACCTTTGTCCCATGCATGCAGGAGGTTCCCCATCCATTGGTGCCACCATGAGTTAATTAAAAACAAATTTTGGGAGCGGTGGTGGATTGTATTTGACTAACCTCCATGCAATAGCCATAAGGTGCCACAATACTTTTTCAGGAAACTCTATTGCGAGTTTGTCCTCAATAAAATGCCAAACTATTTTGACATTTTAGACTTTCAGGGTAGAGGTGGGGGCTCCACACACAATAGACCTACTGCACGACATAATCCACAGTTGGCATTGAGAGCCTTGGGCAGACCCATGGTGGAGCATGTCGTTGTTCCTTCCATTGTTAAGGAGAGTGTAGAGGTGGACACGATGAAGTCGATTGGCTCACTCACCTAGACCATTTTACAGTGTGTGAGTCCTCTAGTAGAGCCTAGTGTGGAGGAGACGTGTAGGCCCCGAGCTCCACCCCACCATTGTGGCGCTTGTGGTGCTATTTGCACTTACGATTATTAGGGTGATCGTGATGCATCTACACAACCTACGTCAGTTGTAGAGGTGATGGATTTCACAGATGATATTCTGAATGATACATTCAAATTTGACACTTAGCAGGTTATTTTAATGTTGTTTATTAAAATATATTTTGAAATTTAAGAATAACTAAATTAGTAGAATTTTGATATGATGAAATTTCAAGGTCGCACTGTTGATGAGGGATGCTCTATTCCTACAGACCCTTATACATTCTCGATGATGAGTCCACAGGTATGCAACTAGTATTAAAGATATTATTATTGCATTTGAACAGTTGAATGTTATATTTGAATGTTTGTCTCATAACATGCTTCGGATTTCAAACAGTTTCCTGGTGCACCTTCTTCCTCCACACCTCATGATTCATATCCTAAAACAACGTACACTCAGGTAGCCTTTATTCATTAATGGTGTTGTAAATCTATGTTAGCTAGTTTTTCATAATTTTGCGTATATACAAATATAAAAAATTGATGAGAAGCACAAACATTGCATTTAAGTATTCCTTGATCATGTCACATTATGTTCTCCTAATTAACTTTTTGTTCCTTTATTCCTTCCTAATCCCTTACCATTAACATTTAATAGTTCACCCTATTTTTCATGATCCCCTCCTAGCCCATCCCACTAATATCTTCTAGTCCATGCTATGTGTCATTATGTCCTACTCCCATCTTATTGTACCCATTATTATATCACCCTAGATGTTCCATGATCCCCTATGTTCCACCCTATGTTCCTTTATATCATCCTATGTTATACCATATTTATCCACATTTCATCCTAGATAACTCTTCTCTATTATTGCTACATACAGGTCAAGTTCACATTTCGTGTACTATAGTCAAACCCTAGACACCTCCTAATTCACCCATTGTTGCATTATTCCCTAATAATCGCATACCATTAACCTCAAATTTTCCACCCTATATTTTTTTATCCCATCCTATCCCATCCCATCAATCTATACTAGTCCATCCTATGTTCCATTAATCCCTTTGGTGCAGGGCCACCATTCTTTTCTATGTTTCTTCATTAAGTGTCTGATAGTGGTGTAGGAGCACCCATGGGTCTAAGGAACCTAGAATCATTTTTTATGTTTTGTATCTTTGTTTAATGTTGGAATAAGGTCTCATGGACCATTTCATTGCTTTGTAATAGGTCTCCTATGGATTTGGTGGAGTTTTGGTGTTGATGACCAACTTTTTGTACAAACAAGGTCTCCATCCTCCTTTGTAAGTCTAGTGCATTTTAAAAAATTAAGCAAAAAGGATGCCTTGATGTAGCTAGACACCTGAGGGGAGTAATATTTTTCATTTTGAGGAGTTTTGGATGCCTTTAACACAATTTGGAGGTATCTTTATAGTCGGATTGGTGAAAGTTAGCTAAATTGCCTTAATTAGGCATTAAAGAGTCAAAACTGAAGTCTTTTTGTGTTTCCAATGGCCAACTGATTCAAATTTCAGTTGGAGGAAGTTGTATGAGGTTGGAAGGTTTCATATATACCTCTCTTGGTTGAGGCAAGGCTGTTCTTTAAGTTTGGAAGAAGTTTTCAATAAAGAGTTTGCTGATTTTTGTATTTTCTTAAAGAAATTGCTGATCCCGTACTTGGTACGGTCTATACATGTTGTTTCATGATCTGAGCCTATAATGGTTGGATATATAATTGAATAATATTTCTTTTGGCATTGGAGTGGTGAGATTCCATTGAGTATTGGGGGATATATCTTAATTTTACTCTCAGGTGGTCTGAAAACCCTCAAAATCAGCGTTATGATTGAATTATGGGTGTTTCTTCCATCCCCACGCTGTAGAGTTGCTAAATCTTGGTGGTATGGAAGGTATATTCCTGTACTATTATTTCCTAAATGTCTTGGAGAATGGAAGGATCATTGGAGGAAGTGTTGTGAGATTCTTGGCTTGACATCTCTATGTGGTAAGCCTAATTAACAAGCAAAAGAGTGATTTTTGCTTGGTTTCTAGAAAATATGTTTGGGGGGCACTTAGGAATGATGTTAACAGGTGTGGAAAACCTGAAGGAGTTTTTTTTTGGTCTTTGGGGTGAAGGGGAGAGCCAAGATAGTCAAGACCCAAGTGTAGGTCTATGATTTAGGCCTCTTGGAGCAATGGTAGAAAAGGTCATTGTGAGTTATTCCTTGATAGTCAAGAGGAAAGGTTTTGGAACTTTGTAGGGGTCCATGTGGGGTGTCGAAATCCAAAGGTTTGATGTCTTGATAGTCCTCCATTTGGTTTTTATTCTGACTATCCTATAGGGTAAGGGCTACAAGCCTTGAGACGGAGTGAGGTCTAAATCACCATAGTGATAGTTGTTTGTTGAAACCTAAGTGCTAGAGGGTTGTTGAACCTTTTTTTGTCCTAATGTGACATGATCCAAATTATTTCAAGCTTTGTGGGTGGTCTGAGTTGTGAACCCTAGGTGTGTGGGGGCTGATCACTTAAAGAATAATGGAGTTTATGACTCCTTGTAGGAGTATTTGAGAGAAGCGTTGAATTGGATTGTATTTGCCATCATAGTTGTTTGTTTACCTTCCTTGCCACTCTGCATCATAGTGGTATCAAAGCATTATTGTAGGTAATTGTTGCAGGGAAGACATCATGCCTCCAAAACAACCTAGACTAATGGTTGCAAAGGAGTTGAAGGCCTTGAGACAAGAGGTAGAGGCCTTAAAGGAAATGAAAAAAAGAAGAGGAGTGGCCATGGAGGAAGAGAGTTCCTTTGAAGAAGATACAAAAGGTGAAGGACCTATAGAAGGTGGAGAGAACCTTTAGGGGGAAGAGATAATCCCTCATGAGAGAATAATCCTTAAAGCAATGCAAGCATTAAGAGGAGAGTCCTCTGAAGTGAAGATTGACCTACCGGTGTATAGTGGAAAGATGGATGTGGAAGAAGTGTTGGAATGGGTAGAAGCATTGAATAACTATTTTGAATATAAAGAAATGATAGAGAACAAGAAGGTGAAGTTTGCCAAAACAAATTTGAAGGGATCCACAATGACATGGTGGAATTTTATCCAAGGAGAAAGGGTGAAGATGGGTAAGTCTATGATCAACTCATGGGATAGGATGGTGCATAGGTTGAAGGTACAATTCCTTCCTGCTGATCATGAGGTGCAAGAGTTCAAAAAGAGGCAGAATCTAAAGCTAAAAGACATGGATGTTTCATCCTACACTGGACAATTCTTCAAGTTGAGTATGAGATGTGCTCATGTAGAAAGTGAGAACGAAAGAGTGGCCAGGTATATCAATGTCCTAAGGCTCAACATACAAGATGAGATCAATTTGTTTGTCCCCAAGACCATGGAGGATTGAATACAATTTGCACATAAGGCTGAAGAGAAGATAAGAAGAAAACAAGAGCAGCAAAATAGAGGAAGATGTAAGAATTCCAGAGGTAGAGGCAACTTTGGGGGTAGAAATCAGTCCCAAAAACATCAAGAGGATTCTAATCCTAATGAATCAAGTGGAGAATCAAGCAATAGAGGGGGATTTAGGTGTAGGAGACCCAATGGTAGAGGCAGATTTAATGGAGGGAGAAGTTCCAATCAGTTTTCAGGTAGATGTTACACTTACAACTAGCCTGGGTAGCCATCCTTCAAATGCCCTGAAAAGAAAGGATCAAGCTATCATGGTGGAGAGAGGAGGAATCAATTGGTACATGAAGATGAAGAAAGTGTGACCTCACCTACAATAAACCTCACATCAGAAGTTGGAGAGAACTTGATGATTAGGAGAGCATTGCTCAAGGCACCAATGCCTGAATAAATCCCCACAAAGGAAGGCACTCTTCAGAATCAATTGGAAGGTACAAGGTAAGGTGTGTAAGATAGTAGTGGACTCAGGATCAATTGCTAATCTTGCTTCAATTGAGATGGTAGAGAAATTTAATTTGAAAAGGATTTCTCACCCTAACCCATACAAAGTTTCATGGCTTAGTAAAGGAAAACAGGTCTTGGCGAATCAACAAGTATGGGTAGAATTCAACATTGGGTCATACAAGGACAAGATCCTATGTGAAATAATCCCTATGGATGTGTGCCACTTGCTGCTTGTGAGGCCTTGGTAATTTGATAGGAAGGCCAAGCATGATGAGGAGAAGAATACATACTCCATTGTGAAGGATGGGGTGATTTACAATCTCACACATCTCATAGAAGAAGACAAGGTGAAGCATGAAGGGCCTAGTGTTTTTCTAGTGGGTGAGAAGGATTTCATGAAGACCTTGAAGGAAGGAGGAGGGAGAGGATTCTTCTTGATTATGAAGCCTTAGAATGAAGCAGATCTACCCACAAAGAAGAAGGAAGATGCACCTAGAGAGGTCCAAGAGTTGTTGGAAAGCTACAAGGACATAATGGTAAATGAACTACCTAGTTCCCTACCTCCCAAGGGATATAAGCCACCATATTGATCTAATTCTAGGGGCTTCATTTCCCAATAAGTATGCATATAAGATGACACCTGCTCAGAATGAGGAGATTGCAAGACAAGTGCAAGATTTGTTGGATAAGGGGCTAGTGAGAAAGAGTTTGAGCCCATGTGTTGTTTGTACTATCGTAGCACCAGGGAAGGATGGGAATTGGAGAATTTTTAATGAGTCAAGAGCCATTAAGATCCATTAAGAGACATCATATTGAAGAGGTTACAAGAGGAGAAGTTGTTGATCAACATGGAAAAGTGTGAATTTATGAAGGGATAACTAGTGTACCTTGGATTTGTCATCTCCAAGGGATGTTTGAAGATGGATCCTTCAAAGGTGGATGCTATTCTTACTTGGCCAACACCAAAATCCATGGGATATTTGAGAAGCTTTCATGGACTTGCAAGCTTTTATAGAAAGTTCATCAAGAACTTTAGTCAAATTTGTGCACCCATCTTGGACACCATCAAAGGAGGTAAAAAGGGTAAGTTTTCTTGGACCAATGCAGCTGATAAAGGGTTTGAATATCTGAAAAAGAGAGTAGCACAACAACCTATACTTGTGCTCCTTGATTTTGATAAGGTTTTTACAATTGAATGTGATGCTAGTAACCAAGCATTAGGGGCTGTCTTGAGCCAAGAAGGCAGACTGGTTGCATTTTTCAATGAGAGGCTGAATGAAGCAAAGAGGAAGTATTCTTCCTATGATTTGGAATTGTATGCCATGGTCCAAGCCCTCCAAAAGTGGAGACACTACTTGTTACCTAAATAATTTGTTGTCTATATTGATAATCATGCTTTGAGTTTCTTGAATGCATAAGATAAACTCAATCATAGGCACATGAAGTGGGTGGAGTCTTTACAAGCCTATACATTCACAATAAAGCATAAGAAGGGCCAAGAAATAAGGTGGTAGATGCTCTCAATAGAAGGGAACTTGTAGTGCAAGAGATCCAACTCCAAAGCATGGGGGTTGATGCATTGAAAGACATGTATCATGAAGATGTAGATTTTAAGGAGGTATACAACATTTGTGATCATCATTTGAATACTTGTCATCGTGAATACTCTAATTTTCTATTGCAGAATGGTTTTCTCTTCAAAGGAAGCCAATTGTGTGTGCCTAAATGCTCAATGAGGGAGAATATTATAAAGGAGAAACATAGTGGGAGTCTTGGAGGTCATTTTGGCCCTGATAAGACCTTAGAACAAGTGAGGAGGTACTACTATTGGCCAAGGCTGCAAGTGGATTAGAGAAAGTTCGTGGAAGGATGCACAATCTACCAAAGAGAAAAGGGAACTTCATCAAATGCAGGGCTCTATCAACCACTTCCCATTCCCAATAGGCCTTGAGAGAGTGTAAGTATGGATTTTGTATTGGGGCTGCCTAGAACCCAAAGAGGTTTTGATAGTGGTTTTGTGGTGGTTTATAGGTTTAGTAAGATGGCTCATTTTATTCCTTGTAAATGCACCAATGATGCATCTATTATAGTAGGTATCTTCTTTAAGGAGGTTGTTAGAATACATGGATTGACCTTAAGAATTGTTTTTGACAAAGATTCTAAGTTCATAGGTCACTTTTGAAGGAGCTTGTGGACGAAACTTGGCACAAACCTATCCTTTAGCTCTACATACCATCCACAAATGGATGGAAAAAATGAAGTGGTGAATATATCATTGGGAAATATCTTGAGATGTCTTACCAAGGAGCATGGGAAAGCTTGGGATCTGATTTTACCTCAGGCTGAATTTGCATACAATGACTCCATGAATAGGAGCTTTGGTAGGATCCCTTTTGAATTAGTCTATGGCATGCACCCTAGAGGGGTATATGAGTTAAGAGATCTAGAATTATTTGATAGGAGAAGTGCTCAAGGAGAGGACTTTTCTGTTACAATCAGGGATATCCATCAACAAGTGAAGGAAACTCTACAAAAGAATGTTGAGAAGTACAAAGAAAGAGCAGATTTGAAGAAGAGGGATGTTCAATACAAGGTTGGAGATTTGGTTATGGCTCACTTGAAGAAGGACATAATTCCAAAGCGAAAGTATACTAAACTCATATATTCCTCTCTTTGTCGAGGCAAGGCTATTCTTGAAGTTTGGAAGAATTTTTCAATAAAGAGTTTGCTGATTTCTGTGTTTTCTTGAAGAAATTGCTGATCCCGTACTTAGTACGGTCTGTACATGTTTCTTCATGCTCCAATCCTATAATGGTTGGATAGGTAATTTAATAATCTTTCTTTTGGCATTGAAGTGGTGAGATTCCGTTGAGTATCAAGGGAGATATCTTAATTTTACTCCTGGGTGGTCTGAAAACCCTCAAAATTAGGGTTTTGAGTAAATTATGGGTGTTTCTTCCATCCCCACATTGTAAAGTTGCTGAAACTTGGTGGGTGGGAAAGTATATGTCTGTACTAATAAGAGGGAGTGAGGTCTGAATCACCATAGTGATAGTTGTTTGTTTAAACCTAAGTGCTAGAGGGTTGTTGAACCTTGTTTTGTCCTAATGTGACACGATCCAAATGCTTTCAATTGGGTGGTCTGAGTTGTGAACCCTAGGTGTGTGGGGGATGATCATTTAAAGAATAATGGAGTTTATGACTCCTTGTAAGAGTATTTGAGAGAAGCGTTGAATTGGATTGTCTTTGCCATCATAGTTGTGTGTTTACCTTCCCTGCCACTCTGCATCAGATAGGAAAGGTGTGTTATGATGTTTGAGCTGAGTCCTTGAGTCTTAATAAGGTCCAATGTGACCATTCTATTATAATTGATCAACTTTAAGGGGATTTTGTACTCATCTTGTAAGGTTTGCAAATCATGTGGAAGGAATTCTCAAAGTTGACAAGGGGTGTCAAGGTAGATAGGATGATGTTTTCTTGAGTAAGTCATGATTTATTAGTTGAATAAGGTCTCATTATACTATTTGTAATAGTTTAGATGTTTAAGAGGGTCTAGGGAAATATAAAGAGTCAAAACTTGAAAGTGCTAAATTTGTGAGTTGCATAAATGCAACAAATTTGTAATGCAATGGTCATGATAGGTTTAAAAAGTAGTTGTATGGTAGTTGGGAATTGGTTTGATGAGGATAAGCCTTTAAAAAGGCATGAAAACTCATTTTGTAATGTTGGCTTGAAGTTTGAAGCATTGGAAATAAGAATATCTATGTTTTTCATCAAATTTTTGAGTGTTCTTGTCATTTGCAGGCCTGTATGATCTCGTACGGATTGATTGTGCCATGTAAATAATTTTACTTTGTGGTGGTAGGTGTTAAAAATCTTTTGGAACAAGTTTGAGGGATATCCATTGTGATTTATGATAAATATCCTTGTTTTCCTGTGATAGGCCGAAGACACAATGTTTGAGGGTTTTATAACCAAAATCATGATTTAAAATCCCTTACATCGACTGTACCTACTATAACTAGTGTAATTGGCCCTAGGGAGTCTAAGTAGGTTGTAGGTTGCATGATTAGATTTGTGGAGAAGGAACTAAGGAGATAAACCTGCTGTCTTGATGAGTTTTGTGAAGAAAAACACATGAAGATGGAGCCTTGGGTCTAAGGTTTGTGGAAGTCAATGAGAGTGTGGAGTTTTTCCAAATTTTGAGCATATTGGGGTCAGAATATACATGGCTGAGTTGGTGGCATGGTCTGGGAGGTTGTGCAAGTGGGACTTTGAATAAACCCTCTTGACTTGGCATGAAATTGAGGGTTTTGGAGTTTTCTATGTTGGAGGTGTCAACCCTAGGTGTTGATTGTGGTTTTAGAGGTTTGAGGGCATAGAAAATTCTGCCCCAAGGTTTCAAGGGTCTGTGTTAAGTGTAAAAGTATGGTTCTTTGTAAATCTGGCCTAATTCATGGCCTAGGACAATGTTGAGGGTCTAATTTCAAGGGATTGGTCCAAAAGACTTTTATCTAGTTAAGAGATATGTTGTATAACTCTGAAATGGGTATCTGAATCCACCTTCTAATTGTCAAGTGTTTTGGAAAGCATGGGAGTTAAAGGCCAAAAACTGAGTTTGCACTATTGCTAGGTTACATGGGTGAAAGTGAGAAGTTAGACTCCCGATTGTTGTCAAGCTTTGAGGATTGTTTGGATAACTCTAATAGGCCATTTTAATCTTGTTAGATGTCTCTTGAATACAAGTTGTCACTTTGAATGAGTTTGAGCCCCCTCTCTGCATCACCCTTCTATTCCCATCCCATTACCCTCTCTTATTTCACCTTATGTTCCATTATCCCCTCTTGGTATTTATATCAACATGATACCTAAAATATTGTTGTTGTTTCATTTGCAGATGTTGACAAGAGATAGCCCTGGTGATGTTGGTGGCATGATGGACCATGGAGTTGCTACAAAAGTAGCCAGTTCTAATCCATTGAGAGAGGAATGGAATAGATTAGTCGATTTGACATTATATTTGCTCTTTTATGTTCTATTATAGAAAATTTTCACGATACTTTTATGTAGTTTAATTTTTATCTTCATGGTTGTTATAGGTGGTTGTCACTCCAGATTGTGGACGTGGTGATGCTATAAATGTGCATGATGACTATATGTATGTGGTAAGTGATTATATATTTTGTTATATGCCATTCCACAATTCAATTTCTATGTTTTAACATCTTTACTTTTAATTGTATCAGTTGAAGGTCCAGAGTGAAGAGAGGAAGACTAGAGAGCGTGTTCGAAAGACAAGAGAAGCAAAAGTCACTCCATCTAGCCAAATTTCAAAGGCAACACAGGATCTATTTCCTTCCCCTAGAGAGAAATGACTATGTATTAGTGTTGTTTGTTGTATGCCTATGTGGCATTTTGGAACATATGTTTTATACTATCGATAAATACGTGATATTTTATGTCCATATGGTTCCTTTGTACTAAGCCTGTATGGTTTTTTTGGATATATTGTATATACTTTTATCAATATATATCATTGTATAGCCTTTCGGATTTTTGATTAAAGAAACTCTTATTTTGCTACTGCCATTCTTGAATGACGTTATCATGCGTATCGTGTAAGTTGTATGATTGAATGTTGTAGGCATGGATTTTGTTTACATCTAATGCTTATTAATTATCGTCAAATGCTCAATAAACCCCATCTAAAGTGTATTGTGTAAATAAGCTCCATTTGTGGTGGTTTGTATCCTTTGGAATGCTTCAATTACTTGTGCATCACTTATTCACATGTATACTTCACCTATATTGTGTGTATTCACGTATATGCTTCATGCTTCCAATGCATAGCAGAAAAAATCTTTGGGGAAAATTTTGACAAACCAAAAGTATAATACTTTGTGAAAAAAAGGGGAAATATTGTACAACAAAACATAAAAACTTTTTTTTAAAAACTGAAAGGTATTTCCATAGCATATAAAGATATAGAGAGCAAATAAAATAAATATTTTAACTAATGAATTGTAAAAAATGGATTTTTGTAGTTTATATTCATATCGTTGATTACATTGCATTGCACATCTTTCAAAGTCAAAGCATTACTTCAGTTTGCATAACTAATAAGTAGATGCTGATAGATGAACAAATTTCAATTACAATATAGTTTGTACAAAGTCAACCTAAGTAGTTATGCAATTTCTTCACATTATATAACTAATAATTAGGAGCAACTTCCAATTGCATAAATTCTTATCATGACATTCTATAAGACCAAATTTCTTTGAGGTATTTTTTCAAATAGTTCCCTGCCTTGTCTATGTTACCACATTTTTCATACATTTCTACCAAAGCATCTTGTCAAATAGTTCACTACCTTGTTGCTATGGCTAAAATCCTAAAACAAGTGATTTCGAACAAGCTATGGATGCTTCAAAAAAATATATCAAAAGCATAATAGTAAGCAATATCATAGACAAGGCAATGAACTATTTGAAAAAATGCATCAAATAAATTTGGTGATGGAATGCCATGACAAGCCATAGAAAAGGCAGTGAGCTAGTTCAAAAGATGCCTCAAATAAATGTGGTCTCATGGTGCCGAAATGCCTATAAAGTCATTTTTACACACTCAACTACTTGTATTTGACAATTTTTTCCCCAAGCAAGAAATCACCAACACGGGAAAAACACTCCGATATAGAAAAATTGAGAGAGGTTATTGTAGAGGGGCCTAACATGATCCCATAGGCTCAGACGAGAAGTTTCTAAGCATCACGGTGTCTGAATATGAGCATGCTGAAGTTCACAACCATTTTGCACTTTGGACCCTTAAGGGATTGATCCGGTTGAACGTAGCTCAGAGTGATTTTGCATGTTTGGGTGTGAAAGAGGACCATTCCTAGCATAAAAATACCTATTTATACACGTTGGAATAGTTTGTTTGGTCACACGAACTACAAAATGAAAGTTGCACCACTTTGCAACTTTCAACTACTTGCATTTGACAACTTTTTCCCCAAGTGAAAATTCGCTATCACAAGAAAAGGCCTCCAAAATAGAAAAAACCCAGAGAGGTTATTGTAGAGGGGCTCAACATGATCTCATAGGATCAGGAGAGAAGTTTCTAAGCATCACGGTGTCTGAGTAATGATATGCTGAAGTTTGCAGCCATTTTGCACTTTGGACCCTTAAGGGATCGATCTGGTTGAACGTAGCTCAAAGTGATTCCGCGTGTTTGGGTGAAAAATAAGACCATTCCTAGCATAAAAATACCTATTTGGATATGTTGGAACAGTTCTTTTGGTCACACGAGCTGCATAATGAAAGTTGCACCATTTTGCAACTTTCAACTAATTGCATTTGACAAATTTTTTCCCTAGTGAAAATTTGCCACCAAGAAAATGACTCTGAAATAGAGAAAAACAAGAGAGGTTATTGTATATGGGCCCAAAAATATCTCATAGGATTAGACGAGAAGTTTCTAAGCATCACAGTGTCCAAGTAATAACATGCTGAAGTTCACAACCATTTTGCACTATGGACCCTTAAGGGATCGATTTGGTTGAACATAGCTCAAAGTGATTCCGCATGTTTGGGTGTGAAAGAAGACCATGCCTACCATAAAAATACCTATTTGGATGTGTTGGAACAACTCATTTGGTCACACGAGCTGCATAACAAAAGTTGCACAACTTTGCAACTTTCAACTACTAGCATTTGACAACTTTTTCTCCAAGTGAAAATTTGCCACCACAAGAAAATGACTCCGAAATAGAAAAAATCGAGAGAGGTTATTATAGATGGGTCAATAATGATCTCATAGGATTAGACGATAAGTTTCTAAGCATCATGGTGTCCAAGTAATGGCATGCTAAAGTTGGCAGCCATTTTGCACAGTGGACCCTTAAGGGATTGATCTGGTTGAATGTAGCTCAGAGTGATTCCACATGTTTGGGTGTGAAAGAGGACCATGCCTAGTGTAAAAATACCTATTTGGATGCGTTGGAACAATTCATTTGGTCACACGAGTTGCATAATGAAAGTTGCACCACTTTGCAACTTTCAACTACTTGCATTTGACAACTTTTTCTCCAAGTGAAAATTTTCCACCACAGGAAAATGCCTCCGAAATAGCGAAAACTGAGAGAGGTTATTGTAGATGGGGCCAACATGATCTTGTAGGATAAGATGAAAATTTTCTAAGCATCACGATGTCCGAGTAATAGCATGCTAAAGTTTGTAGCTATTTTACACTTTGGACCCTTAAGGGATCGATTCGGTTGAACGCAGCTCATAGTGATTTTGCGTGTTTGGGTGCGAAAGAGGACCATGCCTAGCGTAAAAATACCTATTTATACATGTTGGAATAGTTCGTTTGGTTACACAAGCTGCAGAACAAAAGTTGCACCACTTTGCAACTTTCAACTACTTGCATTTGACAACTTTTTCCCTAAGTAAAAATTCGCCACCACGTGAAAAGGCCTCCAAGATAGCAAAAACAAAGAGAGGTTATTGTAGAGGGGCCCAATGTGATCTTGTAGGATCAGATGAGAATTTTCTAAGCATCACGGTGTCCAAGTAAAATCATGCTAAAGTTTGCAGCCATTTTGCATTTTGTACCCTTAAGGGACCGATCAGGTTGAACGTAGCTCAGAGTGATTCCGCGGGTACGAAAAAGAACCATTTCTAGTGTAAAAATACCTATTTGGATGCGTTGGAACAGTTCATTTGGTCACACAAACTGCATAACGAAAGTTGCACCACTTTGCAACTTTCAACTACTTGCATTTGACAACTTTTTCCCCAAGAGAAAATTTACCACCATAGGAAAATGCCTCAGTGATAGAAAAAACTAAGAGAGGTTATTGTAGATGGGCCCAACATGATCTTGTAAGATCATATGATAAGTTTCTAAGCATCATGGTGTCCGAGTAATAGCATGCTAAAGTTTGCATCCATTTTTCCTTTGGACCCTTAAGGGATCGATCTGATTGAACATAGATTGGAGCGATTCCGCGTGTTGGGGTGTGGAAGAGGACCATGCATAGTGTAAAAATACCTATTCAGACATGTTGGAACAGTTTGTTTGGTCACACGAGCTGTAGAACAAAAGTTGCACCACTTTGCAACATTTAACTACTTGCATTTGACAACTTTTTCCCCAAGTGAGAATTTGCCACCACGGAAAAAGGTCTCTGAGATAGAAAATGCCAAGAGAGGTTATTGTATAGGGGCCCAGCTTGATCTCGTAGAATCAAATGAGAAGTTTCTAAGCATCACGATGTTCGAGTAATAGCATGTTGAAGTTCATAACCATTTTGCACTATGGACCCTTAAGGGATCGATCTGGTTGAACATAGCTCAAAGTGATTCCGCATGTTTGGGTGCAAAAGAGGACCATGCCTAGCATAAAAATACCTATTTGGATGTGTTGGAACAATTTTTTTGGTCACACGAGCTACATAATGAAAGTTGCACCACTTTGCAACTTTCAACTACTTGGATTTGATAACTTTTTCCCCAAGTGAAAATTTGCCACCACAAAAAAATGACTCCGAAATAGAAAAAACTGAGAGAGGTTATTGTAGATAGGTCCATAACGATCTCATAGGATCATATGAGAATTTTTTAAGCATCATGGTGTCTAAATAATAGCATGCTAAAGTTCACAGTTATTTTGCACTTTGGACCCTTAAGGGATCGATCTGGTTGAACGTAGCTCAAAGTGATTCCGCGTGTTTGGGTGTGAAAGAGGACCATGCTTAGCGTAAAAATACCTATTTGGATGCATTGGAACAATTCGTTTGGTCACATGAGCTGCATAATGAAAGTTGCACCACTTTGCAACTTTCAACTACTTGCATTTGACAACTTTTTCTTCAAGTGAAAATTTTCCACCACAAGAAAATGCCTCTGAAATAGAGAAAACCAAGAGAGGTTATTGTAGATGGGCCCAATACAATCTTGTAGGGTAAGAAGAATTTTCTGAGCATCATGGTGTTCGAGTAATAACATGCTGAAGTTTGCAACCATTTTGTACTTTGAACTTTTAAGGGATCGATCTGATTGAACGTAGCTCAGAGCGATTCGTTGATTTTGATTGTGAAAAAGGATGACGTCTAGCGTAAAAATAACTATTCAGATGCCTTGGAACAGTTCATTTGGTCACATGAGCTGTAGAACAAAAGTTGCACCACTTTGCAACTTTCAACTACTTGCATTTGACAACTTTTTCCCCAAGTGAAAATTCACCACCACGAGAAAAGGCCTCCAAGATAGAAAAAACCAAGAGAGGTTATTCTAGAGGGTCCCAACATGATCTTGTAGGATTAGATGAAAAGTTTCTAAGCATCACGGTGTTCGAGTAATATCATGCTAAATTTTGCAGCCATTTTGCACTTTGGACCCTTAAGGGATCGATCTGGTTGAACGTAGCTTAGAGTGATTCTGTGTGTTTGGGTGAAAAATAGGGCCATCCCCAACATAAAAATACCTATTTGGATGCGTTGGAACAATTCATTTGGTCACCTGAGCTGCATAACGAAAGTTGCACCACTTTGCAACTTTCAATTACTTGCATTTGACAACTTTTTCCCCAAGTGAAAATTTTCCACCATAGGAAAATTCCTTCGAGATAGCGAAAACTAAGAGAGTTTATTTTATATGGGCCCAACATAATCTTGTAGGATCATACGAGAATTTTCTAAGCATTACGGTGTCCGAGTAATAGCATGCTAAAGTTTGCATCCATTTTGCACTTTGGACCCTTAAGAGATCGATCCGATTGAACATAGCTCAGAGCGATTCCGCATGTTTGGGTGTGAAAGAGGACCATGCCTAGCGTAAACATACTTATTTAGATGCATTGGAATAGTTCGTTTGGTCACATGAGTGACAAAATGAAAGTGATACCACTTTGCAACTTTCAACTACTTGCATTTGACAACTTTTTCTCCAAATGAAAATTCGCCACCACGGGAAAAGGCCTCTAAGATAGCAAAAACCAAGAGAGATTATTGTAGAGTGGCCCAACTTGATCTCATAGGATCAAACGAGAAGTTTATGAGCATCACGGTGATCGAGTAATAGCATTCTGAAGTTCACAACCATTTTGCACTTTGGACCCTTAAGGGATCGATCTAGTTGAGCGTAGCTCAGAGTGATTCCATATGTTTGGGTGCGAAAGAGGACCATTCCTAGCGTAAACATACCTATTTGGATGCATTGGAACAATTCATTTAGTCACACGAGCTGCATAATGAAAGTTGCACCACTTTGCAACTTTCAACTACTTGCATTTGACAACTTTTTCCCCAAGTGAAAATTTGCCACCACTAGAAAATTCCTCTGAGATAGTGAAAACTGAGAGAGGTTATTGTAGATGGGCCCAACATGATCTTGTAGAATCAGATGAAAAGTTTCTAAGCATCATGGTGTCTGAGTAATAGCATGCTAAAGTTTTATGCCATTTTGCACTTTGGACCCTTAAGGGATCGATCCGGTTGAACGTAGCTCAGAGCGATGCTTCATGTTTGGATGTGAAAGAGGACCATCCCTAGCATAAAAATACCTATTCAGATGCGTTAGAACAGTTCGTTTTGTCACATGACCTGCAAAATGAAACTTGCACCACTTTGCAACTTTCAACTACTTGCATTTGACAACTTTTTCCCCAAAGAAAAATTCGCCACTACAGGAAAAGGCCTCCGAGATAGAAAAAACCAAGAGGTTTTATTGTAGAGGGGCTGAATGTAATCTTGTAGGATCAGACGAGAAGTTTCTAAACATCATGGTGTCATTCGTTTGGTCACATGAGCTGCATAACGAAAGTTGCACCACTTTGCAATTTTCAACTACTTGCATTTGACAATTTTTTTCCCGAGTGAAAATTTGCCACCACAATAAAATGCTTCTGAAATAATGAAAATTGAGAGAGGTTGTTGTATATGGGCCCAACTTGATCTTGTAGGATAAGATGAGAATTTTCTAAGCATCATGGTGTCTGAGTAATAGCATGTTGAAGTTTGCATCCATTTTGCACTTTGGACCTTTAAGCGATCGATCCAGTTGAACATAGGTCGGAGTGATTTTGCGTATTTGTGTGTGAAAGAGGACCATGCCTAGCATAAACATACCTATTCATCAATGTTGGAACAACTCATTTGGTCACATGAGCTGCGGAATGAAAGTTCCACCACTTTGCAAATTTCAACTACTTGCATATGACAACTTTTTCACAAGTGAAAATTTTCCACCACAGGAAAAGGCCTTTGAGATAGCAAAAACCAAGAGAGGTTATTGTATATTGGTCCAACATGATCCCATAGGATCAGACGAGGAGTTTCTAAGTATCAGGGTGCTTGAGTAATAGCATGGTGAAGTTCACAACCATTTTGCACTTTGGACCCTTAAGGGATCGATCTAGTTGAACGTAGCTTACAGTGATTCCACGTGTTTGGGTGTGAAAAAGGACCATGCCTTGCGTAAACATACCTATTTGGATGCATTGGAATAGGTCATTTGGTCACACGATCTGCATAACAAAAGTTGGACCACTTTGCAACTTTCAACTACTTGCATTTGACAACTTTTTTCCCACATAAAAATTTTCCACCACAGGAAAATGTCTCTGAGATAGAAAAAACTGAGAGAGGTTATTGTAGATGGGCCCAACACAATCTTGTAGGATCAAGTGACAAGTTTCTAAGCATCACGATGTCCGAGTAATAGAATGTTGAATTTTGCAGCCATTTTTCACTTTGGACCCTTAAGGGATCAATCCAATTGAACGTATCTCAGAGCGATTCCGCATGTTTTGGTGTGAAAGAGGACTATGCCTAGCATAAAAATACCTATTCGGACACATTGAAATAGTTCATTTGGTTACATGAGTTGAAGAACGAAAGTTTTACCACTTTTGAACTTTTAACTATTTGCATTTGACAACTTTTTCCCCAAGTGAAAATTCACCACCACGGGAAAAGGATTTCGAGATAGCGAAATACAAGAGAGGTTATTTTAGAGGGGCGCAATGTGATCTCATAAGATCAGACCTGAAGTTTCTAAGCATTACGGTATCCGAGTAATAGCATGTTGAAGTTCGTAGTCATTTTGTACTTTGGACCCTTAAGGGATCGATCCGGTTGAACGTAGCTCCGAGCGATTCCGCATGTTTGGGTGCGAAAGAGTACCATTCCTAGTGTAAACGTACCCACCTAGACAAATTGGAACAATCCATTTGGTCACACGAGCTGCAAAATGAAAGTTGCACCACTTTGGAACTTTCAACTACTTGCATTTGACAACTTTTTCTCCGAGTGAAAATTTGCCACCACAGGAAAATGCCTCTGAGATATCAAAATCCGAGAGAGTTTATTTTTGAGGGGCCCATCTTGATCCCATCGGCTTAGATGAGAATTTTCTAAGTGTCACGATGTCCGAATACTAGCATGCTGAAGTTCACAGCCATTTTGCACTTTGGACCCTTAAGGGATTGATCCGGTTGAACGTAGCTCAAAGAAATTTCGCGTGTTTGGGTGCAAAAGAGGACCATGCCTAGTGTAAAGGTACCCACCTAGATGCATTGGAACAATCCATTTGGTCACACGAGCTGCAGAGCGAAAGTTGCACCACTTTGCAACTTTCAACTACTTGCATTTGACAAATTTTCCCAAAGTGAAAATTCACCACCACAGGAAAATGCCTCTGAGATAGAAAAAACCGAGAGAGGTTATTTTAGAGGGGCTTAACATGATCTCACAAGATCAGATGATAAGTTTCTAAACATCATGGTGTCCAAGTAATAGCATGCTGAAGTTCGTAGCCATTTTGCACTTTGGACCCTTAAAGGATCGATTCGATTGAGCATAGCTCGGAGTGATTTCACATGTTTGGGTGCAAAAAAGGACCATGCCTAGCGTAAATGTACCCGCCCTAACACATTGGAGTAACTTGTTTGATCACACGAGATGCATGACGAAAGTTGCACCACTTTACAACTTTCAATTACTTGCATTTGACAACTTTTTCTCCGAGTGAAAATTCACCACCACAAGAAAATGCCTCCAAAATAGCAAAAACTTAGAGAGATTATTATAGAGGGGCCCAACTTGATCTCATAGGTTCAGACAAAGATTTCATAATTACCACGGTTTACGATTAATACACTGTCAAAGATTGTTTCCCTTTTGCACTTTGAACCCTTAAGGGATTGAGTCGGTTGAACGTATCTCAGAGCAATTGTGCTCTCTTTTCAATATAATTAAGTGGGCAACAGACTTAACTCCATTTTCATTATAGTTTGGTTGGATTTCAACTGATTTTCTATATTTTAGAAGCCAATTACTGAGGGTCGGTCTATATACCCTATTTTAAAGGTTTTGAGTGCATTAAAATGCAATATTAAGCCTTCCACCCACTGTATGTTACGTTTTCACTTGTTGTGACTTTACCTTTGGTCATCAAGAAGGGAGGCTTTGAGACTTTGTAGGGGCATCCATTTGTTGTCCAAATTTAATGGTTTGGGCCTGGTATAGGCTTGTATGTCATTTTTGTCTTGACTGTCCTACCGGGCAATGCTACAAGGGTTAAGGGTAAAAGAGGCCTAAAGAATAGAGCGATGATAAAATGGAATTCCTTATGTGCAAGTTACGGTGTTATGTCCTAGAGTGGTCAAGAGAAACATGTTCTAGGGTAACAAATTTTGTCTAAACCTCTATCTCATTCTGATTGGCCAAAATCCCATGTCAAGTGGCAAGGTTACCCTATTCTAAGTTTGGTGAATTGATGTCCAAGTGGGAATATTTGAGAGAAGTTGAGTCATCTCTCCTATTTGGTTGATACACTCTACATCATGGTTCTTCTTTGGAACAACCTCATTAGGTCCCCTTGTGGCATTGTAGATTGGTCCATAGTAGTTGTTTGGTTGAATGTCATACCATAAGGTATGTTATAGATGACCTAGGTTGCATCAATTTATATGAGGCATACACTACCCTACCTTGTCAACCCTATGGATTTGGCAAGCCAGTGAGCTCACTAGCTTGCCAATTCGGTAGGATTGACAAAAGGCGAGTTTTGAGGAATTCAATGAATCTGCCTTGGGGATTATGCAAAGTTGATTTAATTATCATTGCTTGGATGTTGACAACCTCTATAGGGTCCTTGTTGAGTTTGATGCTATTTTACAAGGTTGAGTTAATTGAAAGTTGATGTCTTGCTTGGCATATTTGAGAGAAGTTGTGTCAATTTGTGTCTTGGGTTACCACCACCTCTGCATCAATAGGGGCAATAAAATATGCTTTTCTACAATTATATTAGACATTATTTCATTCTTACTCATAAATCCACATGTTTTTCCTTGAAGACAACTTTAAATGTAATCCATGAAGCATTACAACTAATTTTAAATGTAATATACACATTTAATTGAGGCATATATTAAGGAAGATACACATTAGCATGTATTAATTTCTCATAATTTTTTTATATAAAAAAATACACTAAGTCAGTGACAAATATTACAATAGTGATGGAAGAACATCTTGAAAATCTTCTCATTTGTCAATACTTGTATCAATACATGCAGGGAAATAATCCTCCCATTTGCATCATAGATCATGGAATATATTATACTTGAGAAGAAACAAAAGGAGTTGTTGCCCAATTTTGTTTCTCCATTCCACCTCATTTGGTGTAGTTATTTGTATTCCAAAATGGTTCAAAACATGTACATCCCCTGCTCCCTACGAAACACATGGGTAGTAGCCTCTCTGTGGTTGTGTAGTATCATATGAATTTGGTCCACAAAAAACCTGCAAAAGCCTCTCAATCTTATACATAGACTCACATAAAAATCATTAAAAGAGCAATAACTAAATAATGTCAGTCATATAGCTGACGAGACCTACTATCACCTTCATGCATGCTAGATAAGGAGGTCGATTGAAGGTCCTACAATGGTGATGTGACCCTTCACTACTTTATCATTTCTCGATGATCCTATGTATAAATTTCAAATATATCACTGAAAGGCTTAACATAAAACATGTAGCATATAAGAATCTGATAAATCTATGAGATGGAAAAGAAAGAGAAGATTGACAACCAAAAAATGCACCAGCAACCGATGTTTCTCATACTACTGAACACTTGCACCACCAACCGATGTTGTTATTTTATTATATACTTTGACAAACTTCAGTATTATCTACAGTCACAATCAAAAAATGATCAATGATAGTCTTAAATGCATATGACATCAAACTCTAATGGTGAAAAAGCCTTATTTTAAGGTGTTGGTCCAAAAGAGTGATCAATAACATGAATTTACAAATTCAATGTGCATACTTAAAAATCAATCCAGGGAACCATCTGGGTCTACTCTACTCTTTATTGTGTAAAGTATTGCCTCGTGGTTAGACTCACACACTTTCCACAAGTTCTTGTTTGCAGGTCTGCCTTTATATTTGATCAAATGAACATTGGTGGCGATGACAAGGTTCGAGTAGTGAATAATTTTTTGATGCGTGTCAAAGTCCTCAAACAACCAAAATGCAACATTCTTAACTAGATACCTTTGAAGCCATATTCCAATAACAACCACCGAACCTGTAGGATATTCTATGTTTTCTCCATCTATAACTGAGGACTCCAATTTATTTTTAGCCTCGATACAATGACATAGGTAATAATCTATACCCTCTTCATTGTCTTCATCTACAATCATCGCATAAACATGCCCTGCATTGATATGTTCATCCTGTTAGAAGAATTTACTGAGAAACATAATAAAACTTGTAAGTAAGATATATTACCTGGTTCTAGTAGGTCTGATACATGATCAAAGTCAATGGATGATTGCATCTCCATGATTTGTAGAGCCGTCGGGAGCTGATAAGTGTTAAGTGGGGTTAGACTTCTTACAAACCATCCGTCAACCCACTTTGTTGAATCAAAATCATTCCATGATTGAAGTGTACATGCATAACAAAAGCATGCCATCTTCCTTGTATGGATAGTCCATGTACCTACATTGGAGCTTCTAAAAGAGTGTAGCTCGCTCGATCCTGTTAGTGTACAACAATCCTCATATTTTGCAATGTTAGTATCATCTACTAAATGAAAAAATCTACGAACTAAAGAATTGCCTTCACTACCTGGACCCATTGAACCATTGCACCACTGGACAATTGATCTTGCATCTGTCAACTTTACACTGTTTGTGTACTTTAACTCTTCTCATGCTAGGGCTCTTTTGATACATGCACCTGCTCCATCATGCTCCCCCTTTCCATGCCCGACCTCTGAGAAGTTCCACATATGCTGAACACCACTAATCCTATGCATCCTGCTCACCCAGTAAAACATTCTGGCGTTCTTGAATTGTGATGTACAATTATTTGACCATATGATATGTTGACTAAATGATATGCCCCTGCTAGCCAGATCAACATAGAACATATGAAAGCAACCTTGAACAAACTTTGTAGAATGTGTGCGATCATCATTGATGTAAAAACGATACTCCCTCAATACTTTCCTATTTTCCTCTGTACTATCATTTGCATGAATGAATGCTATATGCACAAATATAGCAACCTACACGGAGTTGTAGTACTATGATTGCACCTCATTCTGTGGTTGTAGTGTGTAGTTCTTAGCGAAGTCAACAACTGAAATGATATGACGAGTGGAAATGTGTCCTTGCATAACTTGAACTGTGAGTCCAACCATTATGCTCTGTGTGTATGCATTTCATAATCATAGACCACTTGATCATGAAAAATGACCATAAACTGATACACTAGAATCTTATCACTGACCAATTCACACTTCTTTGCTTCTTTCCCATCTTTTAGACTGTATGCCATTGTCTTATATTTGCCAAATTCCACAATTTTGTCTCCAATTGTGTGTGTACTAGCCATGTGTTGGTAAATTGGAAAATGTTGCATGCCACCACAATGATCACATGTGCCATCCAAACATGGTTTTTTGTAAAAAAATTGACCATCCTCTCTTTCACATAAAATGGAAGACAAAAATTTCCTTGACGATTTAGGTGGAGGCATTATGTTACATTCCTGCAAAACATTTTCAGTATGCATATCTACACATATACGTCGATAAACATCATAATGGTTAGAAAAATCAATATGAAACCTACAACAACAAGTAGTGCGTGTGTGATTTATTTTGACATAAAAAGGCTTTAGCATTTCAAAATACCTTTGACATATTTTAATTTCAGGAAACATCTGTACAAAATCAGCAAAAAATTGGGTTTGAGTGGTATCCAAATAATGCATTAGATTTGGCTCATGGTTTTTACTACCAATTATCCTTCTTACAACATCTCTTTCATTAGGATAGGTCCTTGTGTTATCCTTCCAATAATTCACAATAAAAGATCTCAAGCCTTCAACAATTCTTGTGTCTTTTCGTGGCACTCTACCCGAAAATTCCCATAACTCATTGCTATTTGGATCCTCCACTCTTTCACACCTTCCTTTGGCTCTCATTAGAGATGATCTACTTATTTTCAAAGACTTACTTTCCTTTGTAAGGTTCACCTTGTTCCTTGTTTAACTGCTTAACAGTGTTGTTGTCATCACACATCATGTGGCACAACTATCCTTCGTGCCTGAGGTGGAACCCACGCTCTCATATGCACTCATCAAGTTATTTACAATGGAATTTTCACTTGAGTCATTCAAAACTCTTAGCCCAAGAGCCTTCATGGTGGGCCTAAATTTGAGTTGCCTCATCATTTCAACAAATAGTTGGCATCTTCCACCCTCACTTAGCTTCGCAAAAAACAAACTCCATATCCTTTGTGCATATCTTTGACATGTACATTTTGGAATCTTATTAGGCATCCATTTCAAAACATTGGAATCAATATCAATCAAAAATGTAGGTTTTCTATGCAAAACTCTAGGAGGAGTTCTCAAATGTAAATTTGTGTCAATATTGGGAAGATCAACAACATCGAGGATAGATCGTGTACCTTCAATTGGAGGTGCAATTGATGACATACCTTGAGATTGACATGTAAACGATGTTGTACCTCCAACTTGAGATGTTGTTTGTGGAGTGCCTTCAAATAGAGATGTGTTTGCTGATGTACTTTCAAAACGCAATGTTTTTGATGGTATGTCTTCAATTGGAGATGTGATTTCTGATGTACCTAGAAAACCACATGTTGTTGTCAATGTGTCTTCAACTGGAGATGTGCATTGAGCTTCACCTATGGTTGATGATGTGCCCCCAAATTCTGTATCCATTCATGTCCTTCCATGAACTTTCCTCATTCGTGCCCTTTGTTTTTCCAATTTGACATCTCTCTTAGATTGCACGGGAATTTGTGGTTGTATGGGCTGCAATTCCTTTGCTTCATGAGCTACATTTTTTTATTCTCTTCTCCTTGCATTTTTAGCTGCACATTCTTCTGGTGTTAGATGCTTCGATCATTTCCTCGGCATGACCTTCAATGCTACATGTTCACAAACACACATAGAACAAAAGTAAGTAATGCATTTTACAAAAATATCGATATCGCTGATTACATTGCATTAAATATGAAACACGCCAAAACATTTTATGAAAGAAGGCAGCGAGTTGTTTGGAATTATCAAACAT